>JAADYK010000231.1:0-28375 GCA_023338225.1 Halophytophthora batemanensis
CCCCCCCCCCCCCCCCTCCAAGTACCAAACCAAGACCACTTGCCGGTCCATTCAGTGCTCGAGACGTACCAGCAGGCATCTCGATGTGCGACGGCATGGGACCGCCGGGGCTCCTCGCCTCCTCTCGCGCTTCCTCGTCCATATCCACTCGCTCCATGGCGTCACTGTCACCGCACTTCTGGTGTCGAAACTCTGTCTTTAGCACTGCAGCGCTCGAAAGCGACTATGCGGTCCCACATCGGTTAGTCTATTTTGCACCACCTCACAATAGCGTGCATGTACCTCGTTGTTGTCGACGCGCTGGTCGTTTCGATGAAGAAAGTCAAGTGCTTTCTGTCCCAGCTTTTTATTGAGTGATATGACGGGCATCCTACCAACCCGTTGGGTCAATGCTCTCTACTACTCGTGCTCGCTCCTCCGATGGATAGGTGGCAGATTATTTGGAGACACCGAGTTGTTCTTCTCGACCTCAGAACCCTTCACCTTCACCGGAAATTTCACTGCACGAAGAGCCTTGGCGTACTTTGCACGGGCCTCCGGACACATGTAGCGCAAAGCCTCGGAACTGCACTCTTCGTCTTGCTCAGCCTCCTCGCGCTCGTGCTGCTTTGGTGATTCGAGGGTCTCAACAGCTGAGGCGATCAAAGTTTGTTCGAATCGGCGGCTAGTGACCTTTACCTTCCTCTTGACGAATCGTGCCAGCGTCGCAGGCGAGAAGAGCGGACAGTGGGTTACATCCAGCTCTTCCAACAGTCGACAGCCTACTAACAAGGCTTCTAACGTTCTCTCGCCAAGCTTTTTGCACGCAGATATGTTGAGGCGACGCAGAACAGCCGACTGTGCAGCGATGTCGAGCATTCCATTATCCGTGATCCGTAGACAGCGCGAAAGATTCAGCTCTTCGAGACTCAGGCGCTTCGCGATCGCGACAAGGACATTGTCTGTCAGCTCATGGCAGAAGGCCACCTCCAGGCGCACCAGCTTCGAGCAGGAACCCACGATTTCAATCAGGCTGGTGTCGTTCAGTTGTGTGCATCCCGATAGGTTGAGCGCAACAAGATTCGGACATTGAAGCACCACCTTGTGAATCCCACGAGCGGAGAGACGAGGACAATAGCTCACATCGAGGCATGTGAGCCGGGTACCCGACACGGAGTGGTCCAGCATATCGTCCAGAAGCCAGGCAAGTGCCTGGTCGCTCAAGTCTGTGCACGCTGAGACGTTCAGCGACTCCAGCACCTTCGCGCGGTGACCCAAATGCCCGAGTGCCAAGTCGTTCAGACCACAGCAGCCAGCAGCATCAAGCACCCTGAGCTTCTGGGCCAAATGCTTATCCACAACGGCGCGGCCATCTCCCTCCTGGTCAAACACGAAAAGTCTGTAGGAGAGAGCATCCAACTCCTCAATATTGAGCGCCTCCAGCTCCAAGCAGTTATGAGTCAGAGCGCGCACTGAAGTGTCCGTGAGTTTATCGCAGAGACGGAGGTTTACTTTCTGAAGACCCGTACAGCGCTTCGCGATCTCCAGAACTGCTTCGTCTCCGATCCGCCGGCAGCCAGCGATATTTAGACTCCGCATTTTACTGGGGTTTGCTAATGTCGAGGCCAAATATTTAAGCGAGTTGTTCCCGAGCTGAACGCAGAGCTCCATCTCCAGGGTGGCAAGACAGGGACAAGATTTCCCGATGGTGGCAAAGCACCGGTCGGTAATCCTGTCACAGAAGCTGAGAGCTAACTCCTCCAACCTCGAATTGGACCGCACAATCGCCTCAACTCCAACGTCGCGCACCTGCGGACAGTGGACCAACCTCAGATGCATCAGACGGTTGCAGTATTTCCCGACTGCAGCGAGTCCAAGATCCGTGATCAGCGTGCAATACGACACGTCCAGTGTTTCGAGTTGTGAACAGCACAAAGCGATCTGCTTCATCGTGACATCAGACAGGAGCGAGCAGCGTGCGAGCTGGAATCCGCAGCAAAAGCGGTTGTTCTTGGCGATCACGTCCATGTCTTGGTTGCTGATGTCCAGAACATCCTTCAAGTCGATGTATCGCACATCCTCACGAGCCTCCATGGCCAAAATGAAGTAGACCACGGCTTTGGGATTGTGCAACTCGCGAAGCCATCTCATGTTGGTGAGTTGATCGCCAAATAAAGTGGGGAAGTCCACCAACACCTTGCAAATAATGTCCGCAAAGGTCTCGATAATCACTTCTTCCTCGTCAACGTGGTCATAGTCATTCATGATGTTCACCAATGAGCTCGCTGACCGAGACCCAAGGAAAAACGCGAATGGCATACGTGCCAGCTCCTGCAGCGCCAGACGACACTGTTCCGACTCTGTGGCTTGAAAATAAGTCGGTTGAATCTTCAGTAGACTGCGGTAGCAGTGCAGAAACAGATCACTAAACGCTGGGTCACGCGGGAGGTTCTTCATCACCTCCGCGATACCATGTACGTTCTCAGTTGTCACGAATGGTTTGAGTCCGCAGTGAACTTTCTTCTTGTACATCTCTTGTGCGTGCTGGTGGTCCAGGTCATATTTGAGCGAAGCGCAAATGTTCTCCGCAAACTTCTCCAGCATCTGCTTATCGTCTGGTGCGTACTCGAGTGCACGCGAAAAGCGGCTCGATGCTAGTGCGAACAGATGATCAGACTCGTGAGCTCGATCGCGCGTACCCAAAACGTAGTGCGCGTTCACTTGGTCCCGACTTAGCATGTGACCATTGTAGTATGCCACGTGTGCAATGTTGCCATGGAAGAAGTATTTTCCGTCCTTGCGGCGCACGGATGATAAACATCCGATCCGCAGTTGACGTCCGTCCTGATTTGACTGCTCCTCGAGTTCACGCTGGATCTTCAGGTTTACCTGTTCGCGCATCTGCTTAAACTCTGCGGCCACCACCAGCCACTTGGCATCAAACTTCTCGCGGAGAAGCTGTTTCTTAGCCAAAGGCTCAAAATCGGCACGTGATACCTTGGCGGTGTCTCTCTTGGCAATCGCTGATCCAGGCTCCACTTTCTTGGACGACGCATCAGGACCGTCGCCCGTCTCTGTCGCGGTGCTTGCACCATTTCGGGAAAGCCTCACGCGAAACTCATGCTCATCCAGCAGCTTGGCGCTTACAGCCTTGATCTGCCGCTTGCCCTCTTTCGAAATGAATAAGAGTTTCATTTCACGATCGATCTCTCTGAAACAGGCGCCTTTGGCTTCGTCCTCCAGGTCTGAGATATCTTCACGAGTCTTAGCAATCACAGCCTCCCGTTTCTGAATCTCCAGATCGATAACACTCTCCACCTCCACCTCATTTTGCAAAACGCCATCTACATAGAATCTCAGCATGGTTCCGTCGTACGTTCCCACTAAGTGCACCCACTTCCCGATTTCCACCTGCGAACCAAATGCCAAGATGTCGATGCTCTTCATGTTGAAGCTGAAAGCCCACACGTTTGCCTTTAGCGCACTGATACTGAAGCGCCCCATTGTTAGTGCCACGCGCCGCGTGCTCTCGTGGCCATCGCACTTGCACCACGCTTCCAGTGAGATGTGAGACTCGGCACTGGCTGGGTAAAAGCGCTTCAAGTACGGGAACTTGACACAGCTGCGAGACGCCTTTCGGAGCTGCAGGGAGCGGTTCAACTCGGCGTTTAGAATAGGCCCTTCACTCTCAAGCGTGCAGCCAGGGAGGAACTTACCCTGGAACTCCTTGCCATAAGACCCGAGATTGGCTGGTTCGAAGGCTCCTCTCCGGTCGCACAGAGGCCAATACCCATGCGGTCCATCTGCGAGGACCAGCTGTCTGTATGATGTGGCCTGCTTTACCGTGGCTTGTAGTAGTAGCAGCGACGCCATGGAGAAGTACAGCATCGACACATTGTGCTTCACGCGGTAGTGGTCCCTCGACAAGACCAAGTCGTCTAGAACGAAGGTGTAGCAGTCCGGGTGCTCGGCCACGCGTTCCAAACACAATGGAGCGACGGGGATCCCCAGCATACTTGTTGCTCGTCGCACAATATATCCGAGCATGGGCAACAACTTCCGGCGAAGATTCTGTTTGTCCACTTCAGACACGGTACGCACGCCGAAACGAGCTCGCATGCCTTCGAAAAGGTGGGTCTTCCACAGTTCCTCACTGCCGTTGCGACTGCCACTGAGCAAATTGAGCGACTGGATCACGATCTGTTTGAATAGAAGGGGTGTAAGCCCTGTCGAGTTCTCCTTGGCAGCCTGGCGCATAAAGTGGCGTAAGATGTTCTTGAACGTTCGAGAAACCATTTCTGCCAGCAGAAAGAGGCGGATGCGATCAGATCGCTCTCGACAATCCAATCGTCCTCCATACACCGTCACATTTTGAATGGAGTCGCCCATGTGAACACTGTTCAGGGTGATGCATGTGGCGTCGTAGCGGTGGCTCGTGTCGCGACTAACGCTACCACATACACCGTTGATGTATACTGGTGAGCCCCGATCGAGTTCGCGCGTAAAGTCCTGCGTGGTCTGGATCTCTGCTGTCGAGTACTGAAGCGTTGCCTTCCCTGAGAGCTCAAACAGAAAATGGGATCTGAGGAGTCCCAAGTGGCGCATGTTGATGCCATGGCGGTGCATTTCCTTGGTCAGGTCGAACGAGGGCGAATCAAAATAGTTCTCCTTCTGCGACAATTTGACGGCGAAAAGAGGGATGACTTCCCGCACGAGGTACTTCGTGGCTGCTTCCACACCTAGAGCTTGCGCCTGCCAATCCGGGGTGCAATATGTCAACGCTGACAGCGCGTCAGGAGAAAGCGGTGAGCGGTAACTCCTCACCAATTCAGGTCGAAGTTGTCTCCAGATTATAGTCATCCCCCTTGTAGACTGAACCAAATGGGGAGTCATATCAGGATCTTCTGGAGGCATTGCGCGGGAAAAATTCAGCACAACGAGATCGCGCTGCTCGTTGACATACCCGAGCATGTCTGCTGCAGCGTGCACGTTCTTGGATGTAAGGTCTTGGTAGCCTCTAGCACCGTGTCGGCTGAGATTCAGGCGTCCCGCGACGCCCGCTAACAAACCATCCAGCTCTTTGCTCTGAAATGTGACCGTTTTCCCGCGATTGTCGCTGCCGTACACAAGTTCCTTGGTAACACGCTGTACAGTAGCCCCCGATTCACTCCACGTGATGATTTCGACTGGGATCTTCGATGAGCAGAGCACTCGAAAGCCTTGGAAGTCGACCGTGCACTGCAACGGCACACGAACGTTCTCGTGCGAGCTGAGCTCGCGGAGGTAGAGGGCGGAGTTACGGACCTCATGACCGCCTGCTTTAGCTGCAAACTCGTGAGAGTTTTCAAACCGTCCGTGGTCGTCTGTACAAACTTTGAAAAAGATGTCGTGCGCCTCGTACTTCAGTCTTGCTGTGGTGCGGATGTCGTCCTTTCGCCCGTCGATGGTCGATTCTTTGGACGGGAGCACCGACTTGTCTCGAAGCGGCAAGTAGTACTCTCGTATGAGCACAAGTGCGATGGCGGTCGCTGTCTCGATGAAGTCTTCACATATCTGCAAAATCTCCGTGTACTTGGCCTGAATCTGCTCTGCGTCGGCTTCGGGTAGCCGCAAAGCATGCTGGAAGCGCTCGCTCCATTTCGTGCGATGCGCTGGGAGAATCGGGTAGCTGGTGCTCACTCGAAGTTGGTTGCGCTCTGTTTCAAAGAGAGACAGCTCCGCATCTTTCCACGCACGCATGGCCTCGACTAAGCGTGAGTGCGCTTCTTGAGCACGCTTCCGTCGCTCTGCCATGCTGTGCTTTTCCTTCTGAATGAAGAGAGTGGTTGGATCGGCTTGCTCTTGGTTGTCTTCTCGAGCGCTTTCATTGGGTTGGTCGCTCGTTCCATCCGCCTCGCTTTTGTATCCCATTCGAACCAGTCTCTTTGCCATAGTCATAGCATTATCACTTGCGAGCTTGTGGCTCTGCGAAGCGACCAGCTTGCTCAGCACCTGTCCGTTTTCAAACTGGATTCTCGACAGTAGTTTCTGTGTTAGTCCAAACTCCAGATCGCTCTCCGATATATTGATCAGCGCCTCGGCGAGCTGACTGGAGCCACGGATAATGCGAAAGTGCTCAAATAGATCTTTCTCCATCTCGTTGCTGTCGTAGGAGCCATCGTAGCGTCGGAACGTCGACGCATAGGCACAAATGTGGCGCTTAGAAGGAAGCTCCTGCAAGAATTCCATTAACTTCAAGTCGGTCATGCCGTCGCACACCCGTTTGAGTCGCTCCTGAAGCACAGGAAGAGGTGGGTCAGGGAAGGCGAGCAGCATCTGCAGAGAATGTTCATCCATTGTCATCCCGGTCGAATACATTTCTGGTGGGAACCGTCCAAAGAGCATATGCTCCTTCCGTTCCTGTGTTCGGAGCTGCCGGACAAGTGCACCCTCCTTGTCCGCGAAATGCCGTTCCATCTCTTCTGTCGATTCCGTCTCGGGAACTTCGAGTGGTTCCGAGTTGCTAGCGCCATCTCGCTTGCGCTTCTTCTCCTCTGCCTTCTTGCGCGCCTTCTCTTCGTTGCTTGCGATGATCTCGAGCATCGAACTAACTGGTGCTGACTCCTGCTTGGCGTGCACAAGCTGTGCGAGCAAGCCCTTTGAAATGTCTTGCTCCAAATAGTTCATATCGGTATGCGGTAGGTGCAACGCTTGTTCGTGCTTCAAGTATCCTAGCTCCTCCTCCATCTCGCGGAACCGGTTCTCAACTTCCTTCTGTGACAGCTGAACAGCTTCCTCTGTCATGAGCGATAACACCTGCTCACGTGTGAAGGCATTGCCTTTGGTGCGCAGCTTCACTTGTTTCATGCGAATCTTGGCCTCGAACTTCATCTTGTCCACACTGTGAGCCGGCTTGGCATCTCGATCTGCCCATTCTTGTTCGACTTGGCGCCTTGCTTCCTCAAGTGCTAGACCCCGAGCATGGTAAAATGCCTGCTTTTCTGCAGCCAGCCTTGCCGCTTGCCGTCCTTTCCTGGCGCGCCAAGTTGTTTGCAACTTCACAGCAGAACGTAAGATCACCTCCATGCGATAGTGGAGTACATTGCGGTATCCGCCATGATCCAGTGGCACAACGTTGGACAGCAACTTCGTGCGACGCTTAGGAAGGTACTTAGAGTAGTCCGTCTTGAGTGGATCGTTCTCACCCATGGACAACGCTCGCTCGTGGATTACGCTCTTCTTCCACCGCAAGAGTTCTTCACGGGGCTGCATGATCTGTCGTGCAACAGCGTACTTGAGGTCGTTGATGTTGATGAACCCGAGTTTATACTGGTGTGTCGCACTCATTCGCTGGATCATAAAGCGACTCAGCTGCTCATACTTCCACGGATATCCAAGAAGTTCGCAGAGGTATTTGGACCTCTCAATCATTTCTATGCAGTATTCGTCAAATTCGTGCGCCGTCATGCCATGCAACGCCGCATCATCTTTCGCGTCGCCGGTTGAAGACGCGCTATCCAATTTGAGAAACTCGCGCTGAGCAACACCTTCCAGGTACTCCCGTGTGAGAACCCGCGGTGGGTGGATGTCTCCAATCTTTGAAAGCAAACGGAAAAGCAGGCGAAGAATCTCAGCGAATGATTCCGGTGCGAGCACGTGGATCGTTGGCCCCATACTCAGTCGCTCCCGTCTGCTTTTGCGAGCGAAGACGCCAAAGAGGAACTTGACCTTGTCGCGGACTGTGCTCCCTCTAATGCCTAGCAGCAGCGCCACTGCGAGGTCCATCAACTGGAAGTCAAAGCTTCCTTGACTGGCAGTGTGAGTGCTCTTTCCACCGGCGTGTAAACTCATAAAGAGCGGGAGAAAGAGCTGCTCTTTCTCGAAGATTTCTTGTGCGCGTTCGAACAGAAACTGCTCGTTTTCGTAGAGCTTGCACACACGCTCCAGCTCTTTCTCACGTGACTTAATTTGGTCTTCGGCGAACAGAACCTGAGCGCGTAGCTTGGCTTCTTGTCCAGCCGTACGAAGCTTAGATGTTGTGAGCGCCACGTACTCTTCTTGCGCAGTTGCAAGTGCGCTCTTCGCTGCATTCGTCTCGTTCTCATACCTTTCGATCTCAGCTCCATGGAATTTCAGCCGAGCGTCGCCAAGTGGAAGATCAAGAGAGCGCACGAGTTTGACCTGCTCCATGAACGTGTCGAATTCTCCACGTGCGGCCTGGATCCTCCCGTCAATATTCTTCCTCTGTCGCTGTAGCTCCGCATCTTCGAACGCTTCTTGATCGCGAGTCTTCTTGTCCTGGGCCTCGTGGGTCCTAAAGAAAACATCGTTCGGGTCAAGCTCCTTCTTGGCGCGGTCCAAATCAGCCTGTCGCTTTGCCCAGTGTTTCTCTCGCTTCCCCTGCATGTCGCTCTCTTTCTGTGCGAGAGATTGCTGCTTCCCTTGCTCCGAGATGAGCGCCGCCTCCAGTTTGTCCTTCTGGTGTTTGATCTTCAGATCAAAGATGGCTGCCTCACGCTCCTTTGCCACACGTTCATCGCCCAAAGCCTCATCCACGCGGTTCTTCTGCTTCTTACTGGAGTAGCCGAAGAAGACTGGACTCCTAGTAGCAGGGTCGAACAGGTCAGGGATGACACGTTTGATTACTCGCGGTCGCTTCAGCAGTTCTTCCGCCTGAGCACGTGCATCCACAGGCACACGGTTGGCCTCCTCGTTGGTGTGTTCAGCAAGAGCTTCCTCACTCAGTGCCCGAGCATCCCCGTCCTCTCCAGCACCATTAACGCCTTCTTTGTCATTGGAAGACAAGGGATGCACTGGTTCATCAATTTCGCTTCCACTCTCGTCCTCCTCCGCGTCACTCACATCCGCCTCGGCCTGTTCCTCGTCTCCATCAATGGCTTTACTAATAGCCTCAGATCCATCTGCATCCTCGTCCTCTTCACCTTTCACGCTCGTCTCCTCGGCCTCTTCCTTGTCGCTCACACCTTCCTCCTCGCTGTCGTCACCGCTTGGCGCGGAGCTGCTGGCACTGTCGTCCGTGTGGCCGTCAATTTCATGCTGTGCCGGTGGCGGCATCAAGATGTCGCCTTGGTTGTATTCGTTCAGTTTGGCCCTAGCACCATCCTCGCGCTCCATCGCAAAGCCCGAGCACGCTGGGTGCCACTCGGCACTCGACTGGATGCTGGCACGCACCATCTCCTGGAAATGCACCTGAGAGACGGCCTTGATGAACAGTGGCCACTTGACAACCTGCTGAAGCTCCACGCCCTCAATGGACGCTAGCAAATGCATCTTCAGTTCACGCAACACCAGGTTCTTGGCTCGCAACCGCATTTCGGCCTCGTGCTTCCTCTTCTGAAGACTCTCGACCGGTGTGGACTCCTCGTCTTCGTCCATCCCTCCTTCTCCCAACTCCACCAGTTCTGCCAGTTCCGCACTCACAGCTTCATCCTGCCCGTCTTGGTTATCGCTGTCAGGCGTGACACTACCCACTTCATTCTCTATCTGAGCTACGAGCGCCTCCAGGACCTGAATCTCCTTGGCCAGACGATCCACTTGGCGATGCGTGTCGGACGCATCTGTGAGGCACTCATTCACCTCGCCACCTTCACCATCTGCCGGTACTGCTTGTCTCTGCGTCTGCTTCGCCAGATCGGTGTACCAGCGCAGGAACGCGACCAAGCGCGCCAGATCCCACTGCTGGCAGAAGGCGAAGATCTGAGCGCGCTGCGCCACGTCGGCGCTCGTGCGGCGCACGCTGGATGGCATCACACTGCCATCGTTTTGTGGTACCAGCTGGCTCTCGCACAGCACACCATTGTCACTCTGTGCCGCATCCTGCTCCAGGAAGCGCGATAGTTCCGAGCCCATACCGCTACCGCTTCCGTCGGCTGCAGCTCGTTACTGTCGGTCAACGGCGTACGCCTTGCTCGGCACTGGCTGCGCACATGCGCGCTTGCACCCGCAGATGCACAGGCAAGTGGAAACGAGACGGCGTTTTGCCCTAGTGCAGTGTAATAAGCCGTCCAGCCGCCCGCGAAGCGCTGCCGCCGAAATGCCCCCAAATGAGCTCTTGGCGGCCGCGATCCGAGCCAAGAGCGACGTAAGCTATTGACACCAAACGTCGCGTTGATCAGCATAATGAAACCAAGTGCGCTTTGGAATGTGGAGCGCCTGGGAGAAATTCGAGCACGGCGTGATCACCACAAGCGGCAAACCACAGCGCGAAGCTCGTGGTGTACATCGGCCACTTGGCGTGAGTGTCGTGGAGTGGTGTGGACTGCACGAATGTTGACACACGCTGTGGCTCCGCGTCGTCCCCGGAGGATTCGCGATCGCCACAACAGCCGGAGGATCATGCATCGGGATCGGCACGGCAAGGAAGCACGGCAACTTGAGGAGCCAGCCATCGCACCCGAGAGGATTATGGCACCTCAAAGACTTCCGGCGTTTGTCCGTTTGCCTGCGTTCCCAACGCTTGACCATCATCAAGCGCGGCGTCGTCTCCGATGGGTTTTGTCTCATCCGCCGTTGTCCGCTGTGATGGTGACTTGAGCTTTGCCTCACTCAGCCTGCGCAGTCTTCTCTCTGAGCAGCCAAGTAGAAGAGCTCGGGCCCTCCACCGTCGCCACTGCCTCTCATTTCCGTCCTTTCCCGCTGTCGAGTGCACCAGAACAACAACGCCCCCGCTGTCAGCCGCTCCTCGCGATGCGTCCGATGTTTCTCGCCGTCGCGAGCGCGATCGTCGCGTGCCTGGTCTTCGCCGCTACCTGTGATGCCGGCATGGAAGTCAGAGCGGAAGCCCGCGTGGAGGCCAACACGCTGCCTGTCTTCTTCTTCCATGGCGCCACGGGAGACGCGTCGAACGGTGCACTGATCGAGGCCAATCTCACGGCCGAAGGCCGAACGTACGTGGCACTGGACTTCTGCCAGACTGCGTGCTCTGTGCGGACGTCCCTGGCCGAGCAGATCCAGATGGCCATCAACCAGATCCGTGAGGTGATCGCTAACGACACGGAGGGCGCCTATGCTGAGGGCTACCATTTCCTCTCGCACTCGCAGGGCGCATCGATTGCGCGCGGTGTCATTGAAGAGATGGACGACCACGACGTGCACACCTTCATCAGTATGGCTGGCGACGGTAACGGCAACTTCTACGGCCCGCAGACCTCGGATCAGGTGCCGCTGCAGGTGCTGTTGCAAGCACTGGGCCCCTATGCTATCGATGATGATGTCTTCAACTTCACGACGTACGAGGCCAATTCATCCACGTGGAGCGGTAAGTTCCAGCGCGACTACGTGGAGCTATTGACCACGGACGCGGACCTGCAGGGCGAAAGCTCCATCGCGAACATCCTCATGCCACCGCTGAGTGACGCCGCGCTGGCCAACTGGCTGAAGATCGACACTTTCCTGCCCGTAGTGAACAACCTCCAGGACTGTGCGGGTGACGCCACGTGCCTCGCCAACCAGGCGCGCCGTAAGGCTAACTTTGTGAGACTTCAGGCCGCGCACTTCTTCGCGTCGCCGCAGGACGACGTGCAGGCGCCGTGGCAGAGTTGCGTGTTGGGCAAATACAGCACTGTGGACTCGGTGGACGCCGTGGAGACCGAGTTCGACAGTCTGGCCATAGTCGAGATGGAGGACACGGTCGAGTACACGAACGACCTGTACGGCCTCCAGACGCTCGACACTGCCGGAAAGCTACACATCCACGCTGTGGCCGACGTGCCGCACAACTGCTGGCTGTTCAACTACACGTCCCTTGCGACTGATGTCGAGTGCATCTTTGAGCCAGTATACAGTGCCAATATCTACCCTCTGCTGGTGTAAGAGTGCATGAACATCCGAGGACAACCACGGACATGTGCTGTGTTTGGACTAGGCAACGCAGGAGGAGTTGACTCGCTGAAGGTGTCGACAGTGAGTGCAGCAACCAAGTAACGCGAACAAACACGAACGCATCATTGAAACCACTGCTAGCAAATTAATTCAGTCTCCCACGTCGTTTCGAGCCTCCGTCGAGATGGCACTTAGCAGTTTGGAGAGGACTCTTCGCTGCGAGCTCTCGGCTAGTATTCCCTCTTCGATAGCAACGCTGCAGACAGAAGATTGCAGCAACATGAGCAGCAGCCACCGGCCGTCGCGCGCAGAGGCCAAGAGGACGCCGACCACCGCGTACATATGCTGCCGGAACTTCCCTGGTCTCCTCTGCAACTCCAAGTAGCTGCTTACGACCACCTGTGACGCTTGTGTGGTGCTTGGGATACCTGGGGCAGCGTCTCGGATCGCCTGAAGGCAACAGAGGTGCGGGGTGAGGCCTTCTCTCGTCGAAGCATACTGCTGTGTCTCCATACCCACACAGCTGCTGTCTGCGATGTTAGGAGGTGTTGCGAGCCGCACAGGCCACGATCGCACAGCAGGAGAAGCGCGAGAAGGAGTTGCGTCGCCTTGCAGTTTCTCACAGTATTGCTCGGGACGCAACGGTGGGGGACCCAGCCGTGGAAGGTAAGCTTCGCCTGCGGCTCCTGTCTTCAAGCCCCACTGTGTATATATCGCAACTCATTTGCGAAACTCTTGTCCAGCCAAAGTGGGGGCCCTCAAGGTCGTGCACGAGCAGAAGGTTCGTGCGTTGATGCGCTCCATCGGCCAGTTGCAAGAGCAGCTCCAAGGTCTCAAGGCACAAGAGAAAGAGCACCGGCGCTCGGCCCTCATCCAGGACCTGCGCACGCAGCAGCGTCAGCAGGAGTTGCTCGTGGACGTTCTCAAGCAGGCACTAGTGGAGAAGGCACCTGAGTTCCAGGACTCACGGGCACTCGTGAACGATTTCGTGCTCAAGAAAGTAGCAGGCGCACCGCTGAGATTCCGTCCGAAGCCACGCGAGGAGCTCGAGAAGGAGCTACACACACTAGGGCAGAACTTCCAGCGTACAGTGCAGCGACTGCGCCAGGACAATCAACGCAGTGCTTCAGCAAAGGAGGAGAAGTCTCAGTTCAGCGAAGATGAAGAGCAAGAAGACCTGCAGGAAGCTAAGGGAACACCATCAGAGGAGAGCCATGACATCGCCGCTGCCAGTGAGTGCACGCTGCTTTATGGCTTTTGTGCTGCCCATCCTCACGCCCAGGTGGCATATTTGTGGTTTGTGTGGCAGACGATGAACTCCGCGAGGAACTGGAGCGCCTGAAGGCCGAGTTGGCATCCAAGTCGGTTACTATCCACGCTCAAGCAGACGAGATTACCGAGCTGCTGGCAGACCTGGACAAGCTGCGTCTGTAAGTGGTTTTGAAGCTGTGAATAGCTGCATGTTTCTTGTCAGCGCAGCGCTCTAACGCTCTGACATGTTGCTGCAGCGTGGAAGATGAGGTGTCACGCAAGAAACACAAAATCTCACTCTTGCGAGAGCAATTGGACCGTCAGCAAGCTGAGAACGTCGCACTGGTTCACGAAAAAGAGGCGCAAGCTGAGAAGCTCCTGCAGTTGGAGGAAGAGCTGCAGTTCCTACGTGATGTGAACGTCGAGGATGCGAGCGCCAAAGACGAGGAACGTCTTCAGCAGCTGGAGCTCGTGCAGACGCTGCGTGCGCGGGAATTGGCGCTACAGAGCGAACTGGAGCAGCAGCAGAAGAAGTGGGCGGTCGACCGGGACGCGGTACACCAGCGTCTGCGGTTGCTAGAGAAGGAGAAGGAGCTCGCGGAGGACGGGAGAAAGCTAGCAGCCTCGGAAGCTGCCTCTATCCAAAAGAAGCATGGTAAGTGGGTGTATGAAGGCATTGCTGGAGTCTACGTCTAGCAACTAATATCCACGTATGTAACGGGGAATACCTCGACTCGTAGCTGCGTTGCAGCAAAGCGAGCAGAAGTTGCGTGTGACACTACAACAAGAGCAAACCCAGAAGCAGCAGCTTGTCGACAAAGTCCAGGTATATCCACAACCCATAATCTCGTTTGATGCTCACCCGTGACCCTTTCCTAGTGCTAGTGTTCTCAAGGTTCACAAGCCGTTGACAATGCGTCGCAGGAGCTTGAGGAGAGACTGGCGCAATTGGAGACGCTGTCACGAGAAGAGCGGGAGGAGCAGGCTCAACTCACCGCCAAGAAGCTGCAAGAACTGGAGCACCTCGCCGAGGAGAAGACAGCAGCAACCAAGAAAATGGATCGTCAGTTGAACGCTGCCAAGCTCCTGGCGCGTCAGGCAAAGAAGGAGAAGGAGCAGCTATTGCTCCGTGTGGCCAGGCTCGAGGCCGACGTGGCAGCACGAGCGACAGTCACGTGAACCCCTGGCCACGGAAGGAGATACTTTGGCCGTCTCCAGTGCACGAACATACAGACACTTGATTCGTTCTCAGATGTCCAGCGTTAAGTTTGCTAGGATCAAGCTTCCACCGTCACGTTCGTGGCGTTCTGACTTCGACAGGCCTCTCGCTGCTCGTTCTTGCGCTCCAGGAACATGTGCCACCACTCGCGGCCCCCGCGCACGAAGTACCAGAAGACTATGGCCACGATCAGCAATAGCAGCAGCGCCGATAGTACCCAGCCAAGAGCTTGTAGCCCGATTTCGTTGGCTTTACAGAGACTCACCAGTCCCAGTAGCACTCCCGGTAGAGCGAAGAAGTGGAAGAGCACGAAGAAGACGGCAGTAAACGGCCAGGACGCACTGAAAAACGCGAGCGAACGTGCCCAGAAGAGTACGGGTCGCCGTGTGATTGGCACAGGGTAGAAGAGCAGGATGCCGAAGAGATTGAACCAAAAGTGCACGAGCGCGATGGCCACCGCGTCCTCCTTCCCAGTGACCAGCGCAGCTAGCAACGCCGTGCCGCATGTGCCGAGATTGGAGCCGATAGCGAGTGGATACACTTGCTCCAGCGTGATAACCCCCAAGCCAGCCATGGGCGTAAGTGTGGATGTCACGACCGTGGACGACTGTATGACGAACGTGATGAGCGCACCCGCTAAGATGTTCACGTAGCCGTTGAAGCTGAGAATCCGAGACACCAGCACCTTTGTGGGCCCCAGAAAAAGTTTAGCCAGCATGTGGACGAAGGTAATTAGCGCCGCAGCCAGCAGGACGAAGCCCAGGCACACGACGACGGCTCCAGCGTGGCCGTCACTGAGTGAAGTACCAGCGAGCGCTCCACCTCTCAGCAACGTCATGTTGTCCGTGCAGTTCTTCTCCCCCGCTGCGATCTCATAGATCAAGTCCTTGTCCACCACGATAAGCAGCTCGACAACCGGTTCCACAAGTTCATCCACCGGGCTGTCAAAGGCTCCACTTGATGTCTGAGCGTGCGATAGCGCCACTGAGAGTCGCTCCAGTGGATGCAGCGCCACTTCCAGTGGGAACATGACAAGCACAGACCAGATATTGTACATATCGTGCACTGTAGCGGCCGCCATAGCACGCTGGAACCTTGCGCGGGACTGTACTTGGCCGAACGCCACCATGATACAGGTCACACAAGTGCCCACATTGGCGCCCATGACCACATAGACTCCCTGGCGGATGGTCATCCCCCCGGCACCTACCAGCGCCACAGTGAGGGACGTGACGGTGCTGGAGCTGTGGAGTAGTGCTGTGGCTGCTGTGCCCAATAGCAAGCCCGTCACGGGGTTGTTGGCGAACTGGAAGGCGCTCTGGGCGTCACAGCCCAGCGCCAGCGTGAAGCCCGAGCCGATGAGCTTGATGGCCACCACGAAGACGTAGAGCGCCGCCAGCGTCGCGGCAGTGAAGACGAGGCCCCACAGCAGCTTGTGCGCTCGGGACTGGCGTCGATATTCGATCTCCGCGGCATCTTGACGCTCTACTTCTTCGTGGAAGGCATCTTCGTATTGTGGACTATCGGTGGGGCTCAGCACGGCGATGGACGTGCGGTCCTGCAGCTTGCTGTATGTGGTTGGAGACAGCAACGTCGCCATGGCTGCTGTCGAGGACGCTCGCGTTCAGAAGTGGCAGGAGAAGGGCGGGCCGGAGCTCAAGCAGAGGTGATGTCGCCGGGCTGGGCTTGTGCTGACGCCGGCAGCTTTGGGAGTGAGTGCCACGTCGTGAGAGGCCAACCAACTCGAGCGCTTGCTTGAGGCGCCAGATAAGCCAAGTGAGCCCATGCTGCGGCTGATTCCTGATGCTGTTGCTCAGGACGCCGTCTGCATCTCGCGTTCTCCGTGGGTTCAAGACGCACGAGGTGCTGGGGTGAGCAAGATGCGAAGCCAAGACGCGTGGACGAATGCAAACGGGGCCGCGGCGGCGACGAATCTCCCGGGAGAAGTCCAGTCCGACGGGTGCACACTTTCGAGGTGGTAATGCGCAAGCCACAGAGGGCTCACAGGGATGCGGCCACCAGCGCCACGATGCAGGGCCAAGAAGAAGGCTCCATTTGCCGGCATTCCTTGCCTTGCCCGCTCGGGCCATCTGGGTGCAAGCTCACCGAACGGATTTGTTTGCAACGCACCTTATTTTTGACTGCTTTTTGTGGTGCTATCTTCACGGTACATGCTGCACCTTCTCTCAGCAGTTGATGGACCAGAAAGCCGACTTGCAAGCAAGCCCGCATTGAAGCAGCGCCATGCAAGCCTCCCAAGACGCCGGGCGGCCCGCCATGCACATCGTGGTAGAGAACCTGGCAGAGCATGAGGTGCTCGCGTATCCGCTGGTGCTTCTCGAGGGCCGTGTGGCCGGCTGGGACGCTGTTCCGGAGCGCCAGAACCTCTTCCTGGAAGCGCGACTGGACCACTTGCGCGGCTCCGTCTGGCCCATTGCGGCATCCAGCGGACACTTCAAGGCGCTGGTGCTGCTCCCTGCGCCAGGCGCATTCGCCGTGCTTCTGCGCGTCGCAGGCGTGTGCAAGCGCGTCTTCCACGTGAGCTTCGCGCCTCCTTCCGCGCCGAAGCACGTGGTGCAGTTCCACTACCAAAAGTGCTCAGACGGAGCCGGCGAAGGCTTCGACGCGCCACCCGATGTGGACAACTCGGACGCCGCTGCTATACGTAAGATCCGCTTCTGTGCACTGCTGCTCCAGACAGCCATGGCCGAGCTTCTGTGCGCTGCAGGGCTCCCACGCCGCACCTTTGCACTATCGCTCGCGGCCGACGGCTTGCCGGACGTGACGCTGCTGCGCTCCAGCTTCACAAACGCCCATGCGCGTTCTGTGGACGGCCAAGAACTCATTCGTCTCGTGCGAAAGGACCTTCCAGCCCCAAAGCCCTCCCAACAGCTCAAGCACGCCGTGGTGCTCGGTTGCTCCCATTACAACCCGGAAACGCGTCGTGCCGAGGGCCACACGGCGCTTGGCGGTGGCTACCTGGGCGTCTTTGGCTCCTGCGGCCTGCACACGTGGCCAGCACATCTAGGAGAACTATCCTACTGCTGTCTGGACAACCAGCGCATTGACCAGTGCGTGCTATTAGACGATAGCTGCTACCGTGGCAGCTACTGGGCCAACTTCTCCACAGGAATTGGCGCGTTGCTGCATGAACTGGGCCATACGCTAGGACTCGGCCACGCCACCAGCGGCATCATGGCACGCGGGTTCGATGATATGAACCGCCTTTTCAGCGTCTACGAAGTCAACGCACGTTCCAGTCAAGCTGCTTTCTGGAGTTCCACCCCACAAGGTTGGCTGGAGCTGAACCACAGCGCTGTCCACGAGGTCTCAGGCCGTGGCGGGGCGCATTGGCACGTTGTCTCTGCCCAACTGCTGCATCACAGTCCGTGGATCTCTGGCCAGGCGATGGTTCCACATCCTGGCCCCACTGTGAGCTGGGACGACACTGTGCGTGGACCTGTGGGCAACGCACAAGGCAATGGAACGCAGGTACCACTTGTGGAGAGCGTCGCTGCGGCTGGAGACGAACTGGGAGCTGTGCGACTGCACGCTGCCAAGTACTTGAACAATCTGGAGAGCTTCTCGCGCGCTGAAGTGGCTGAGATGACGCGGTGTGAGCCATTGCGTGTGGCCGGAGACACACACTGGTTCGTGCTCTTGGCAGGTGAGTATATCACGCGTGTGGACGTGCGAGCCATGGCTTGGGTGGACGGGCTTCAGCTGCACACGAATCTGCGTTCCTCGCGCTGGTTTGGTGGTGGCGGGGGAAAGCTCCATGTGCTGCAAGCTGCAGATGGCTGGCGAGTCAGCAGTTTCTTCGGGTCCAAAGGCAATACGTACGTGGGAAAACTGGGTCTGCGTTGCCTCCCGCTGTCCTCAAGGCCAGCATCGCAGCCATTGACTCTCCTATCCCCTGACGGACCGATCTCGTCCTTTCCAGCAGCGGGGAAGGCGCTAGAAGGTGGCGCTAAGAAACCTTTCAGTGTGTCTCCGTCTACAGTGGCTGCAGTGGTTGTTCGGTGTGGGAAGAAGTACGTGGAGGCGCCGTTCCGAGCGTTGGAACACGAGGAATACGCGGAGAGGATGGCGAAACCTGGCGCTTTTCGTTCGAATGAGCACGTCTTGGAGCTCGTGGCTGGGGAGAAACTGGTGAAAGTGGAAGTGAGCAGTGGCCATTGGGTGGACGCAGTACGTCTGACGACCAACATGCGTGTGAGCCCGTGGTTTGGCGGCGGTAATGGGCCCAACTACACTGTCTTGGAATGCCCACCCGGCCATCACATCTGTGGCTTCCACGGTATCCACGGGAACAAGTACGTGGGCTCTTTGGGTATCTTGTACCGCGCTGATGGCCGAACCTCCAACGCATTGAAAGCTCCTCTTCACACACAGGCTTCGCTGCTGGAAGAGCAGGTGTGTCATTCTCAAAGACAACCATTCGCAGTCATGAGCGAGGTCAAAGTGACCACCAAAGCTGACGAAGTAGCTGGCGTACCGCTGGGCATCTTGGTGGCTGTTCAGGATGGTGCTGTGGTGTTCGTGCAGTCATTCGACAACTTCCACGCGTTCAACGAGCTTGTGAATTACCTACACGCGACGCTACTCGTAGCTGGCGAGGACTCTCAGGTTCACTGCGTGTCGCTGACTCCAGGAGAGAAGCTGGTGCAGATCGATGTGAGCTTCCGGCCCGCAGACGATTATTACGCTGTCACAGCCATCGACGGGGTTTGTTTCCACACCACAGCGCGCTGCTCATCCTGGTTCGGCCTCTATCGCGAGTCCAGTCTACGTTTCTTCATGGCTCCACAAGGCTCTAGCGTTCTGCAGCTTTGTGGAAACTACACCAGTTCCGTACTGACAGACGTGACAGGTATTGTCGGAGATTATCGCGAGTCTACAGAGGTGCTCAATGCTGATGGACGCGTGCAAGTTGACACAGGCAGCTACGACATACGTCTGGAGACAAACGCCCCAGCTTTCGGCATCGAGAGCGTCCTGCTGGTGTACAAGAATGGCGGCGACAACCGTGACGCGCACGCGTGGACGTGGGAACAGTCCGGCCAGGCATGTCCACGCACTTGGCGTGTTCCACACAAGATGCTGGAAGCCCGAATCCCAGACAACGACCGCCGGACACTCTTCCGCGACTGTCTCGTGGGCGCCGTGGACTCTGGTGGAGCTACCACCAGAACTCCTGCTCCAGCATGTATCGCTACTGCCCCTTGAGTTCTGGAGTCCCTGACATCAACAAGTGGTAACAGACCAACCAGAGGGGTGGGAAAATGGGGGTAGCTATTGTGAGGGTCACCAGGCTATTTCGTCGTCTGGACTCTCATTGTCACCGGGCCTTCTACTCATCTTGCGGCTCTTGTCTTCAAGTTCTTGACCAGCGGAGCTTTACTGGGATTCTGGAGACACAGCGGGGTCAGAGTCCAGACTTTCCACGAAGGTGAGTGCCACAGCGCTCTCGCGGAAGCCATGCAGCAGGTCCCGGCACTGCTCCTGCGACAGCGCCTTGTACACAGAGTAGTGCTCGTCCGCCACCACGTCCGCCACCTCAAGGGACTTCTCCAGCAGAGGCTGCGCCAGCTCCGCCTTGGCACTCTCCGGGTAATGCGCCAAGCGCATGACGATCTTGGCAGACTCAAGCTGGAGATAGTGCAAATTGAACACCAGCGCTGGCAAGCAGCGCTCCCGGATGGCGGCATCCTGTGCAGCGTTATCCGAACAGTCCAGCAGCCAGCCGTTCTCAAAGTGCAACACTTCCAGTGTACCCGCGCCAGCACGAGAGACGTGGAACATGAGGTCGGCCAGGAAGTCTTTCTCCTCGCTGTAGAGCGCCAGCGACTCGGGTGTCGAGCTCACCACACAGCTCCGCCACTGGTCGTACTGCGCACACGCCTGGATGTACGCACGCCAGCACAGGAATTCCCTCGTGGCACGGTCGATCTCGACACCGTTGCGCAGCAGCTGCACCCCGCGATGCATGCTGAGGACGCCAATGGAATCTTCTGGCAGGTTCTCCTCCAGCAGTTCCCTCACAGCCGCGAACTTCCCTTCCAGGATGAACTCTCGCGTGAGCAGGTTTGCACGCACTAGCGCCTCGGCTCGGTGCTCGCAGTAAAAGCACAAGAACTCGATCGTCCGCATTCGTCTCCGATCAATCTCCGTCGTGGGCGCGTCCAGAGCCAGCGGCAGATCCGTGAACTTCTGCTGTTCTAGCGCTGAGCGACGGAACTGCTCGCCCAGCCGCGTTACCACGGTCTGGAGCACTGTGGAGAGCACCTCCATACCGGCATAGTCCAGGATCCGTTTCACACACAGCTCGCGCTCTAGACTGTCGCCCACCGTGGCCAGCATCTGCACGTAGATCTCGATGGCTCCTTCAGTAGGGAGACGGGAAGCGTAGACCGGAACGAGCT
The DNA here is from genome assembly GCA_023338225.1 of Halophytophthora batemanensis. Taxonomy (NCBI): domain Eukaryota; phylum Oomycota; class Peronosporomycetes; order Peronosporales; family Peronosporaceae; genus Halophytophthora; species Halophytophthora batemanensis. The sequence continues at coordinate 20,695 of JAADYK010000231.1, forward strand.
GAAGCTGGCGGTGCTTCACCAAGTGCCGGATGTAGAGTTTAAGGATCATGTGGCCTGCCTGCTGGTCGAAACCTTCGCCTGTGAAGTCAGCAAATAGAATGAAGTGCGCCGCGAAGCGCAGAAAGAGCGCTGACGTGCTGTCTGCCTGCAGTGTCGCGGTCAACTGCAAGTCCCAGTTGTACGTGTCGTCCTCGCGCTTGAACAGCAGCGTGTCCAGGATGCTGGACACAATGTAGTCAAACTTGGCCGTCACAAGCTTGGCCTGAATGTGGCGATGTGGTTGACTTGCTTGCAGACGCACCAATTCGCTGGGACTGCCACGCAGCTCGTCGAACAGCGCGTCCAGATCAGTCTGGTAGCGCTTCAAGTACTTGGTCTTGTCCAGCAGAGTCGTATAGTGACGCAAGTACTGCGTCTTGCTGCCCACGACCAGCTGCGACGACTGCAGCTTCACCTTGAGCAGCTTAAGCAGCGCCTCGTCCTCTTGTTGCTCCGTCATGGCTTGCAGATAGGCCCAGCAGTGGTCCTCCCAGCTCTCGCACAGCGCGCTCTTGGTCACCACGGGCACGTTCCCGCTTAGTGCCGCATAAATAAGCTCTTCGTACTTCTTGGCCAGCATGCTACTGCTCTTGCCTAGCTTCCCGTCCATCGCCGTCTCCGAGAACCGCCAGCATGTGCTCTTCCACAGCGCCCGTAACGGGTTCCCCCAGCGTTCCAGCGCCAGATCTTGACGCTCGTTGCTCTCACTGGCGCCGACAGGAGCTCCACCTGAGAGACTCGCTGCACGCCAAGACTGACCCAGTCGGATGCACAGATCCACGGCTTCGCTGGTCTTTCCAGCACGGATAAAGAGCCACACTGCCTTCAAGAGCTCCGCTTCGTCCTCCGTGTCGTCCGCCAGCACGTGGCTGTCTCCATCTCTCAGCACCGCGTCCGGATCCATCCGAACTGCATCTTCACCTGGTAGAAGCTGTTTGCGCAGCATCTGTAGCGTGCGTGAACCGCTAGCGCCGCGTTTGTCGCTGATGGTCACTGTATCCTCCAGCGCCATGTTCTCCAGCCAAGCCTTGACCGCTTGCTGCACCTTGAAGCTCTCATTGCGTGTCTCCAGCAGCCGCACGGCGTCGTCTTCCAGCATTTCGAAGCGCATCTTGGGGCTCTCAGCATCTGGCACCATGAGCGTCTCTTCCTCGTCTTCCCCGTCCGTCATGCCGCGCGGAGAAGTGTGGCAGACCTGGCGAAGCTCGAACAGTAGTCGCCAGGTATTGCGCTCGTCTCGCAACTCCTTCACGTCCTCCTGAAGTCGTTGCTGGGCTGCTGAACTGGCGACGCGTGTTTTGCTGCTGCTGGAAAGTGACGCCTCTAGCTTCTCCAGTCGCGTCTGTAGCACGTCAATGTACCCGCGCAGTAGCTTCTCGCAGTACAAGTCCGAGTTCTGCACACGATCCAAGTTCTCGTAAAAGTCGGACGCCAGCTCAGCAAACGTGGCTTCTTCCGGCCGCACGTGACGCGACAGCAGCTCGCCTCGTGCTGTAGCCACCTGAGCTCTCGAGTCCAGTGATAGCGCTTGGCTAAAGGCTGACAACTGCAGCATCATGGGGTCATTGGCTTGCTGAGGGGTTCCAGCGGACGGCGAAGGCGCGTACACGGACGCAATGGATGAGATGGACAACTTCGGGTCCACGCGCTGGGACTGCGAGCCGCCCAAGACGCCAGACGCACGTCCAAAGCTGTTTGTACCAGCGCTAGCTGCGCGGACGATGTGTAGCGCACCATCGAAGCCCATGCCACAGTCCACCACGAGCCAATCGTCCTCCACGAGCTGCCCGCCGAACATGACGCGAGCGTCACGTGTGCTCAAGCCCAGCTCCGCCTGGGCGTCCCGACGCTCACACAGCGCGCGCTTAAGCTCCCCCACAGTCGTGAAGCGCGGATCCACGTCCGCAAACTCCACCGAGTGGTCCGGGAACACGCCCTTGACGTGCAGGAGGCCCTTGCGCACGGATGCGCCTACCACGGGTTCGGCCAGAGAGCGCTCTCGCTCGTCCGCGCTCGTGGCTCCCGCACTCTGCGGCTGGTCGTCGTCTACGAAGAAGTGTCCGTTGGTGGCGGAGAAGACGGCGCCGCTGTCCGAGAGGCCCGAGAAGCCGAGCGCGGAGGAGCTGACGCCGTCCTGAGAGAAGTGGAACGTGTCGGTGCTCATGGCGGCCGAGTTGTCCTGCTCCAGCCCGAGCCCCGTGCTGCGTGGCGCGCCCGGCGCTTCGCCCAGAGACGCCAGCAGGCTCAGCGACTGGTCGGCGCTGTCCATGAGCCGCTGCACGTTGGCGCTGCGCCGTGTGTTGCTGCCGGCGCCATGGTCGTCCCCGGAGCGCCCCGCCATGTCTTTCGGGCTCGCGCTTTACTGGGCGGCGAGCGAGCGAGCGAGCGCCCTCCAGTTGGGCGGTACTGTTCATGCGCGGTAAAGTACGAATCATGGCCAATCGCGAGTCCGCCAGTCATTTCCTCTTTGGATCGGCCCCAAAGGGTGGGTTGCAAGAAGAAAGCGGAAGGGATGAAGCTCCTGATCGGTAAGAAGCCCGGCGACGAGGAGCTCAAGTGCTTCGTGGCGCTGGCCGCCACGGGCGCCGAGTACAGCGTCGGCGCAGCAGACAAGAAGTACGCGGGCTGCGGCCCGCAGCTGGCCGTGGAGGCGAAGGCTGGCGAGGAGGAGCTGCTCTTCTCGGCCAACGCCGTGTGTCGCTACGTGGCGGCGGCAGCGCACAAGCTGCAGGCGGACGACCTGGCGGTGGACGAGTGGATCGAGTGGGAAGCCAACGTGCTGAGTCCCTGGGTGCGCATGGCCAAGAAGCCCACCCCCAAGGGCGAGGCGGCCGCACAGCCGTCTCTGGCTGAGCAGCTCACGACGCTCTTGGAGGCCAAGGAGGAGGCGCGTGCCAAGAGCTCCGCGCCGCTCGAGTTCCTCTTCGGCAGCGAACTCACGCTGGCTGATGTAGTGGCGGGCGTGACGCTGCGTGCAGCGCTCAAGCTGGTGCCGGAGGCCAAGGACGAGGCGGCCATCCTGGGTTCTTTCCGCGCGTATGTGAAGCAGATCTTCACGCGTGAGGAGTTTGTCAAGGGTGCGGCGGCCATGAAAAAGGGTGGCAAGGCGTCCAAGGGCGGCTCGGGTGCGCCTGCAGGCCCTGCGGCGTCCACTGCCAACGTGGTGCGCTCCAGTTTCCAGCTGGACGCCGATTTGGCGGCCGGCAAGACGTACCACAACATCCTGTCCGTGGTGGAGTCGCTGTTCGAGGCTGGTATCAAGGCCGCATACCCGACGCTGGACGTCCCAGCCGTGGAAGTCACGCGTACCAACTCGAAGAACGCTAAATTCGGCGATTACCAGTGTAACTCGGCCATGAGCATCTTCACGGCGCTCAAGGGCACGCCTGAAGCGGCCCGTTCTCCTCGTGATGTGGCCATGCGTATCATCGCCGCCATGCCTGAGACGCCTGTGCTGGACCGCCTGAGTGTGGCTGGCGCCGGCTTCATCAACGCCTTCCTGACGCCAGCATTCGTGGCTGCGCGACTGCAGCAAGTGCTGGTGCAGGGTCCGCAGCCGGCGCCGCAGCCCAAGCAGACCATCTGCGTGGACTTTTCGTCTCCCAACATCGCCAAGGACATGCACGTGGGGCACCTGCGGTCTACCATTATTGGCGACACCATGTGCCGCATCCTGGAGTTCCAGGGCCATGACGTGAAGCGTATCAACCACGTGGGCGACTGGGGCACGCAGTTCGGTATGCTCATCTGCCACCTCACCGAGACGTTCCCGGACTGGGAGACGGAGATGCCCAACGTGACGGACCTGACCAAGCTCTACAAGGCGGCCAAGGAGCGCTTCGACGCCGACGCCGACTTCCACGAGCGCTCCAAGGCGCAGGTGGTGCTGCTGCAGTCGGGCGACGAAAAGTCGCGCAAGGTCTGGACGACACTGTGCGACATCAGTCGTCGTGAGTTCCAGAAGGTCTACGACCGTCTCGGCGTGTCGCTCACGGAAATGGGCGAGTCGTTCTACAACCCCATCATCCCGAAGGTGCTGGATAAGCTGCGCGCGCAGGGGCTCATGGAAGACAGCAACGGCGCCGAAGTGGTGTGGACCAAGAAGTACAAGCAGCCGTTCCTGCTGGTCAAGAGTGACGGCTCGTCGCTCTACGCCACGACGGACATGGCGGCGCTCTGGTACCGTCTGCACGAGATGAAGGCCGACCGCGTCATCTACTACACGGACTACACGCAGAAGGACCACTTCAACCTACTCTTTGAAGTCGGCCGCATGTCGGGCATCCTGGACCCGAGCAAGCACCGCGCGGATCACGTGGGTTTCGGCACGGTGAACGACGAGACGGGTGTGCGCTTCAAGACGCGCTCGGGCGAGGTGGTGCGTCTCGTGGAGCTGCTCGACGAGGCCAAGACGCGCATGAAGGCGCAGCTGCTGGAGCGCATTGAGGCCGGCCAGACGTCGCTGCCCAAGGACCAGGTGGACGAGGCAGCTGAGAAGCTGGGCTACGGTGCCGTCAAGTACTTTGATCTGCGTCAGAGTCCCACGTCCAACTACATCTTCAGCTTCGACCGCATGCTCAGCACGAACGGTGACACGGCCGTGTACCTCATGTTCGCCTACGCGCGTCTAAGCTCCATCATCCGCAAGTCGGGCGTGGACATGGCGGCGCTCGTGGCGCAGCAGCAGAGCCAAGGGGACTTGCTCAAGCCGGAGCATGCCACGGAGACGGCGCTGACCATCGAGCTGCTGCAGCTGCAGGACGTGATCGCCTTTATCAACAAGGACCTCAACTCGAACCGCCTGTGCAGCTACCTCTACACGATCGCCGAGAAGGTGCAGACCTTCGTCACGGCCTGCCGCGTGCTGGGAAGCAACGAGCAGAGCAGTCGGCTGCTGCTGTGCGACGCCACGCTCAAGGTCATGCAGACCTGCTTCTCGCTGCTGGGCATCGACCCGCTGGACCAGATCTAGACCCTGGACTCGACGCTCGAGACACGCGGACAGCCAAGCTGTCGGTGGCTCACGAGGCACTAGTCCATGCTTTCAGGCGGATGCACTTGGAGAGGAATGAAAGCTTGAAAGAAGCGCGCAGACAATCTATTTGGAAGTGTTCAAGCTGACCGGGGCTTGTGCTTATGGGGCTCTAAGATGCGGGCGTTTAGATAGAGAAGCAGAGAGGAGAAATACAGGAGGAAGGCGAGGCAAGCAGGTCGACAGCGCTGGAAGCCGGCGCTGTCGCTGCTGCGTGGCTCAGGCCGTGGTGCTGTACTGGATGCCCGTCTCGGTCTCCAGCACGGTGCAGTCGTCCAGGATGAAGCGCAGCGAGAAGGCCGAGAGCGATTGATCACCGTCGCTGGGACGCTCAGCGTCGCCACTATCGTCGTCGTCCAGGTCGCCATCCGTTTCAGCGTCGGCCGTGCTGTCCTCCGAGGCGGCAGCCAGCACTGCCGGGTCCAGCGGGTCGCTGCTCGTGTAGCTGGGCGCCGGGAGGGAGTCCATGTCCGCAGGCGAGAGCTGCAGCTCCGAGGGCACTTGGCCGCCCACGAGCTCAAGGTATTCCTGCGTGAGCTGCTTGATCTTGAGCTGGATGCGCGCGCGCTGCTCGGCGTCCGTGACGTGCGCCAGGTACTTGCACAGGTGCTGGATCTTGATGAGCTTGGACGAGACCTGGCGGTAGGGCCACCGCTGGATCTGTTTCCGCCGACACACGCGCTTGACCACGGCCTCGCAGCTGCCGAGCCGACGTGCGGCCTCCCGCAGCGGCAGGTGATAGTACTGCTGCAGCTCCGAGAGCTCAAAGTCCGCGCTCGTGCTCATGTCTGTCACTCGGTCAGCGGCTGTGCGTGCAAGAGAGCGAGTGAGCGAGGGAATCTCCCGGCGCGTCGACGGTTGAGCGAAAAATGTACAAATGCAAAGTGAGGATACTCGGGCCTGTAGTTCTCCGTGGAGATGGTGGGTGGAGAGAACGTGAAGAGAACGCGAGGAAATGGCAGGAGCTCCACTCGGCTGGCCTGTGCCTGCGGCCGCTCACAGCGCAGCGCAGCGCAGAGCAGGAAGGCTCCGCTCCGCTCAGCCCGGTGCGTGTAAAATCCGCTGCGTGCGTAAGCGCGAGACGACGATCGTTGAAGTGGCGAGGCCACGGTCGGCCGGATCACGTCGCTCGCCGGAGCTTGCAGCGGCTGAGCAGCACGGGCGGAGCGACTAGCGGCGAGATTTGCCGCCGCCACCTGCCGCGCCGCGCCTCGAGCGATGGCTCGGGATGACTGGCATCGCTGCGCGACGCGTCGTGACGCACGCATGCGCTGGCGGCGGCGCTGGATGCCGACGGCGTTCGCGGCTGGCCGTGCCGTGCTGTGGCGTCGGGAGACAGGAGATCCCTTCCGTGTGCCTTCGTGGGCGGAGTATCTCACGTCGGGGGGCCCGACTCGCTGCCTGCCTGCCTGCCTGCCTGCTGTGTGTCGTCGGACACACGGATGGGTGGATGGCTGCCCTCCAGGCCGAGCGGCTCCGCCCAGCCCAGCGCGGTGTCGTCATGGCATCTGTCGGCTCTGCTGCGGCGTCGTGAAGCGACTGGTTGACTGGCTGGCCGCCTCTCGATATCAGAAGCAAGTGCCGCTTCGCGACGAGAAAGAATGGCGCGCGCACTGCGCTCGAGCGAGAGCCCCCAGACCCGGCGCCAGCGGCATGCGACGAGAGGCTAGACGCACGGCACTAGAGGCGAGAGGACAAGAAGCACGAAGCACGAAGCACAAAGCTAGAGGCATGAGGCACGAGGCATGCGGCATGAAGCGCAGGGCGGCGGGTGCGTGGTGCGTATGCGTGTGTGTGTGCCTACCATCCGCGCGCGCAAGAGAGAGCTGGTTCCACTGCCTGCTCGTCTCTTCCCGGGCGCCTGCCAGGCCGTTTCCCAGAAGCCGCGACGGATAAGCCGGCGAGATGGTCGCTGCGCGCTCGTCCCCCTTCCAGACAGGGCACTTGCGGTGGCCGACGTGCACATCGGGCACGGCGTCCCGGGCTCGTTTCTACTGGCGCGCACACGGTGGGCGTCCGCCTCGGGGAGCGCTTCGCTTGGTCGCTCCGTCGACTGCACTCGCTCTCTGCATGCAGCTAGCTGGTCGTCGAGCGCGCCATCTCGCGCTCGGCGAGGCTGTCCGTCGGCTGTCGAGTTGCAGGCCCCTGCTGCACCCACAGATTCGGCGGCGCCGTGGCCCAGCTGGCTCGAGCATCGTGTAGGTGCGCGAGAGCTCTCCGCGATCGGCGGCGCCGTGACCTGCGGGCATGTCTACGACCACGCCAGCCGCTGTCCGGATCTGCCACGAACGCGCGCGCGCGCGCAGGTAGGCAGGCAGGTAGGAACAGCAGCGTCTTTGGCTTCGGCTGGACGTGCACCGCGCTTCCAGTCCGCCTGGTTGAGTCAGAGCAGTGCACTCGACTATCAAAAGCCAGCCATGCGCTCCAGGTGGCGAGCGTCTGCGTGCACTGCAGCGCTCGGGGCGTTCGGGCGGCGCTGCCGGTCGCGCCGCGCGCGGCTCGCAGCGCCGGTGGCTCGCCCTGCGGCTCGGCGAGCACGCCGCCGCCGGCCAGCAGGCGAGGGGAAGCCTGCAGGAGCGCCGGCTGGGCTTCCCAAGCCATTCAACCGCG
>JAADYK010000232.1:0-28357 GCA_023338225.1 Halophytophthora batemanensis
TCAAGCAGGGGAATCCCTCGAAAGCAGAGCCAGATCATGAGCACGATCTCCAAGTCGTCAGTCCACTGCTCGTGGGGGGGCTTGTCCGGACGCACGAGAAACTCAGTCCAGGTCAACCGTATTCGTACGAGGGGAGACCAGAGTGACCGAAGGCATTGCCACACCTGGCGTACTCGTCGTGACTGTCAAAAGGAGTTCTCCTGTGTTTCCGGGACGCAGCAGTCTGTCCAGGGACATATTGTCGGGTCGGTGGATCTCTGATGCAGGAAGAAGAAGCGGGCCTTGGCCGGGAAAAGACAGTGGAGCGAGCGCGCTTGAATATCGTAGACCGTGGGCAGCATACTCCGCCGAGTCGCGAATCGCACTGCCAGGTGGGACCAGAGGCGTTCTGGCGTGCATTTGAGTTTGGCACTTCGTGGAGTCCAAATTGAGCTTGTAGTGCGAAGAATCCTTGTCCAGTCCGTTTTCCTCAGGTACGAAAAAACTTCCGTCGGGAGCTCTGTACCTCCACCAGTGAAGGTGTCTCGGTGCTTGATACCATCAACTCCTCTCGGGGTATCTCCGTAGTGAGATCGTCGAAAATGCTGCGGGCCCGTGTACACAGCCGAAGAATGAGGCACTACAGACTCTCGGTTTGACTAAAAGTCGACAGGAATGCGAACCTCTGCACGAGTTCTCCTGCGTCAACCGCTCCACTCTCACTGAGGAACAGATCCTGTAGAGAGAGGAGACCCTGGCGCGCGGGTGAGGGGTGTCGAACCCGGTGAATCTGGCGACAGGACTTGGAGTTGAGATACCGAGCTGGCCCAGATCGGTGCTCTGAGCAGCTCTATACGCTGCGCTTGGCCCGTTGCTGGGGCGTCGTTCACGCGTCGTTGTAGATTGAACCACAGGTGGCGCATCGACTTACAGTCTCAAGTAAATCGGCCTGCTGACCCTCCCATCGTGGCATGGACGTCTGCGGACGCTGTGCAACGTCTCGGGAAAGCCGGAGTTGGGGTCGGTGTTGGGAAGCTCTCGTGTCTGGGGCTTCCAATCCTCCACTGGCTGCTGGTCGTATCGAAGCAGGTGTGCCGTGTCTGGCGGGACTTTTGCGGACAACGACGTCCGCAGGAGTCTTTGCCAGGGGCCCACTCCGAGTCGTAAGGCAAACTACGACGCAGAGTCTTCCGTTTGGTCGCCACGAGCGACGGCAAACCCGGCAACCACTAGCTGGACAAGACGCTGCGTCTTACCGCAAAGGAGGCCAGCGAGCTTGGGGGCTGGCATCCATGGCGAACGCTCCGGGCGTCGGCTTGCTTGCCCGGGTTCTTGCTCGACTCCAGTTTGTTCGAGACCTGCCATCCTCTATATCGAAGGCCCGGAGACCTGTCATCAGTCCTCAGAGTGACCGCAATGGGCCAATCCGAGCGCGAGGAGGCCCCCCTTCCCGCCAATGAGAGAGCAGATTGGCGCCCCCTCGCTGCTTCAAGTTTGTCAAGGATGGGCGGCCCATCCTTGACAACTGAGTTGTGTTAGCCAAATCCCGCGATTTGATTGGCCGAGACCCGAGCTGCTTTTCAAAAATTACTCGGATAGCCTCTTCCTTTTGGATATTCCGTGCATAGACAGATCTTCGAAAAACGGATACAATTTCTGAAGAATTTGGATTCGTGTCGCAATCCGTCGGTGATTGGCCAAAATCGGCTCGCTTCGTTTTACTCGATTTGAATTTCATGGAGGGTAAAGGGTAAAGGGAGAACGTTGGCTGGCATACAAACCCCAAGAAGAACACTCCAATCCACCTCTGCGCATCACGGCTTTAATGCACAGCTGGTGATGCGGGCGATGTGATTGGCCGTCGCCGCGACGGTGGGCTCTCTTCCTCGCGCCCTCTCTCCCTGCATTCGGCCTTCCGATTGGCTGACCAGATCGGAGGCCCGAGAGCGACTCGATCACTCTCGACGTGGTCCAAATGTGCCTCAAAACGCTTCCCCCCAGTTGGCCACTACGCCAGTCGCTGTCTGTCGTACTCGGCGGTTGAACTTGGCATGACTGCCAACGTGCCAACAAGCGAGGCTTGCCGCTCAGATGGCCGTCCGATATGGGAGCCTTCGCCGCCACCTCGTGCTGTCACCTAGATATCCAGGCTGCGTTCTCAGCGAGGGGTGACACGACACGCCTTCTTGGCCGACCGGACTTCATCTGAAGCTCGCTGTGCTGACTCAGAAGCTCTATTGGCCGACGAAAAGCCCATCGAGTGTATCGATAGGATCTAAATGAGGCACTTCGAACCACTTCTGACCGAAGCACTCTTCTCTGCCAGCCACTGGCCCCCGCGCTTACGTAAACCCGCCGCCGGCGCCACCGACAGTCCGTAATCGCCGCGCTACACCAGAGCTCCGAGTCAACCAAGCCGCTCCGAGGCAAGAGCAGGTAAGTGACGCGACTCACCGTGATCTCCGCGTGAGGTCACGACGCCTCTAGAGATGCCTGCGGTGTGCGCAGCGTCTTCTCCGCGCTCGAGTTTTCCACGCAGACGCGTCTAACGCGCGCTGGCTGTGTACTGCTCTGGGCGCGTGTGCAGACCATGGACGCCTTCCACAACTTGCTGCGGGAGGCCTCGAACCCGCGCAACGGCGCCAATGGCGCCGCTGGAGCCACTGGGGCCAACGGGTCGTCGCTGCCATCCCCCGGGAGTCTCACGCAGGCGCTACAGAACGCCGGCGGTGGCCACGCCATGATGGGCATGCAGCCGCCGCAGCTCCCCATGAACGGTGGCGCCACCACCAGCACAAGCATGAGTCTGCCCATGGGTATGAGCATGCCGCTGTCCATGGCCAATCTGGCCAACGGCAACACGGCAGCCGCTAACGGCGCCAACGGCCTGGCGCCCATCCACGGCCGCATGAACCCGCTGATGGCGGCCAACCAGTCCATGTTCCCGGGTCTTAACGGCGCCAACGCGGCCGGTCAAGGCATGATGGCGACCACGGGCTCGGCCGCGTCGTCGGCCATGACAGTCTCCGCCTCCTCTGCGGCCGCTTCCACGACCACAGCCAGCTCTGCAGCCAAGGAGAAGCCCAAGTCCAAGAAGCGCAAGGCGCCTGCCAGCTCCGCGGCCTCAGGAAGCGAGAAGGGCGGCTCGGGCGAGGAAGGACGCAAAGAGCCCGAGGAGTACGAGGACCCGAAGGCTAAGCGTCGTGCTCAGATCGCCAAGGCTGCGCGCAAGCACCGACAGCGCCAGAAGGACGAGCTGATCGCTCTTCGCGCCAAGGTGAAGGACCTGAAGGAGCAGATCGAGGTGCTGCAGTCGTCAGAGCCGTCGGAGCACAACACGGAGCTGGGCTGGAAGCAAGAGGCCGAGCAGCACGCCGAGATCCGTGCACGTGTGGACCAGGAGAACGAGTTCCTGCGCAAGACGCTCATGGAGCAGATGAAGTTCATCCAGCGGCTGCAGGACTACTTCACCAAGCAGCCGCTCCTCAACGTACGTCCGGGGTCGAGCTCCACTTGTCTACCACTGTCCTCCTCGTTTACTGACCCTCCCGCTTTCTATTGCATGTGTTGCATTCTGACTGTTGCAGATGCCGTCGTTGGACATGATCCTGAATTCGTCGTCCTCGGCGTCCACGACGCCCGCGGCGCTGTCCAACACGATCTCAGCGGCGCCTTCGGTGCTGCAGTTGCAGTCCGGATCGTTCCGGGACCAGCTGCTGGAGAAGGCATCGGAGGCCATGGCAGGCGCGGACAAGCAGCTGACGCAGTGCGAGGCCGCCTTCCGCAACCCCAAGACGTCCACCATGACGTACTTTGGGCTGCAGGTGCAGTACGAGATGAGCAAGAACGAGATGGGTATCTTCTTCCGCCACCACCTGTACAATTGCGACGCGCAGGTGGTCATGCGGGACCTCTGGAGCTGTCTGGGTGACGTGGCCTTCGAGAAGAACTTCCCCTTCATGGACTCGGCCGAGCTGTTGGAGGAGCTGGACGCCAACACCAAGTATGTGCGGCGTGTGGTGAGCCTCACCATGTCCAACGACGCGGCGGTGGGCGGCGGCACCATGAAGGAGGAGAGCTTGACCGTCAATCAGAAGCGCGAGAACGCTGATGGCAGTGTTTACCTCATCTCACGCTCGGTGCAGGACCCGAGCCACCCCAAGGCGGCCGACCACATCCGCCGCAACTCTACTACCTCGTACGCCTTCGCTCTCTTGTCCTGCTGATTGCTTGTGCTTTTGAATTGGTAGCTAATGACGCTGATTTTCTGGTTGTGTGACTGGTATAGGGTGTCACTGCGCAACTTTAGCGACTCGACTGGCTCCGGCTGTCTGCTGCTCTGGTCTGTGAAGGTGGTGATCGACAAGGACCCGGAAGAGCGCGCCAAGAGCTTCAACATCCCGGACATCATCCTCAAGAACCTCTTCGAGATCTCACCCGTGTACGTCAAGGCTATCGTGGACCGTGCGCGTGGCACCATTCCGCAGAGCTGAGCGTCCAGAAGCGAAAGAGAGGAGGACGGTGGAGCGGAAGAGGTACGTACGTGGGAGTCTTTATAAGGTTTTGCATGGTGCCTGTTCTTCCCAACCAAATGCGAGCGAGGCTGGAGTCGCAGTTGGGAAGGCCACAACGAAGAGCTACAAGAATCACAGGCAGAAACGTTGGATCCATACAAGCTTGAGCACTTCCGTAGGCACTGTCGAGTCGTCCACGACGTCTTGTCCGTCTCCGTCCTCTGCTCTGAGCTAAAGGCAAGCTATCGATAGCGGTTGTCTCGGCCTCGGCGTTCTCGGCCTCGACTGGCGCTCCGACTGCGACTGCGGTTTCGACTGCGACTGCGACGGCGTCGTTCGCCATCTCGCACTGGACTGCGGTCACGCCGGTCCTTCTCGCGACTCCGACTGCGATTGCGATTGCGTCTACTGGCATCACTGCCACTCCGTCGCGTAGACGAGCGACTGCGTCGTCGCTTCTCGTCGGCCGAAGCTTTCTTTGGGGTCTCGGATGGTATCGCAGGATGCCGCGACGTCATGTTGCTGTCCACAGGCGGCTGGATAATGGCGCTGCTTGCGAGGCAATAGTGAGTGATGGATGCGATTTAGCTGAGTGACTGGTATGATAAAGTGCCACGCACCTGTACGACTGCTGCAGTCTCGCGAGCGCGGCCGCCTCGCGCTCCGCCTTGGATGCTTTCACTTTCTACAACAGCGAGAACAGTTCACAGCTCAGTGAGTCGCTCACCACGAGGATGCTGACCCGTGTGTCGCTATTCGAGACCCACACCTTCTTCTTTAAGCCAAAGTCGTCGTAGCCGTCATCGCCGACCTCGTTCTTGCCCGATGCGGCACTGGAGACGATGCACACGAAACACAGCAAGCCGTGGACGTTAGCTAGTGCTAGTGCCAGCTACACAGCAATTGTCCGCACACTCGACTATCGACATCAGCGCTTACCGCTCTTGGCGCTCGTTGAAGCCTCCGCCAGCACCATCGCGCCGTTCGTCCTGCAGGCAACGACACCGCATCAGCCGCACGTTAGCCACCGGCTTGTGATGCTCACCATCATGCAAGAACTCACGCCTTCGGGGTGTTGAGCTGTCAAAGCCAGCAGAACGTACCAGTCCGGGCATGCCTGGCTTGGCGCTTTTGCACATGTTGCACTCGTTACGACGCTCCCAGTTCACATTGCCGCACCTGTCGCGTCGCCATCCACACCAAGACGCGTTGCAGATCCCGTTTCAACCTCCTGTTCGTCAGCTCTGCTGCCCCACGCAAACCCAGCAGCACAAAAAACAGCATCGACAGGTTCAGCAACGTACGTGGTGCAGACCCAGTCGCCCGGCTGGAAGAGCCCCGGAGGGCCACGCCCGTCCGCTCCAGCCTTGGACTTGGGCTTGTCGCCGCCCAGGCCCTCGGGTCGCGGCGCCTGGCAGCGATTGCACTTGCTGCGCCGCGCGAAGTTGATGTTCGAGCAGCTACACAAGAGGCCGGAGACAACCAACAGTGAGCGACACAGCGGCTCCCAAGCGCGAAGAGAGCAGGGTGAGGATGCCATACCCGGGATTCGGGCACGGCCAGTCCCCGTCCGACATCTGGAAGCCCCCGCGGCCTCCGCGGCCACCAACGCCACGACCTGCCATCCTTTCGCGTCTTGGTGACTTGCGGATTGATCTGTGAGGTGGGGAGCACCGCCAAAATTCTGATTCTGTGCAAACGTCCGAAATGACTGGTGGGATCAGATACGTGTGTTGCATGAAGGTCGTACGAAGGCCACTTTGTACACAGTGGCAGCAGTGGAGATTCCCGAAGGCTGTGAGGACGCGGGTCCTATCTCGCGAGCTATTTGACCGTGAGAGGTAACCAGCCTGCTAGGCGATAGCCCTTAATTCAGACAGCATGTTGGCTTTCTGGGAGACTCGAACATGCTCATTTGGCGTTTGTATGGCTGAGCCTTCTCAGCTGCTCGTTTTCGCTGACCCGCCAGTTCTGTGGAGCTGCTAATGTCGGATTTTGTATGCCTGCACATTCCAAATCAAATTTCTCGCCGCGCGGGTATGAGTCATTCGCACGTTTATCCAAATGCTATAGTAGATGCGTACACCGTTTCACGCGCTCGTACAGACTCACTGGACACGCTGCCGTCGTCACTACAACGCGCCAGCTGGTTCAGCATCAACCTGATGGACCCACGCACCTAATCTACTCAACACCTCCGGGATCTAAGCCCGGCTGTGGCAATATACACAGTCCACCCAATTAATGCCCCCTGAGCCGCGGGGATCTCGGCGCCATGGCGGACTCCCCACCTGGACCGTGGTCGCCTCACCACGTGCCTGCACTCGTCTGATTGGCCCACCGGTTTCTCTTCCCTTCGAAACACTCTACGCGGACAGCGATGTGGTCGACGTCGCGCCACATCCGCCCCACGCAAGCCACTCCCCTCCCTGGTCGTGCGGCGAACTCCCCACCTGGACCGCCCTAACCAATTGCCTGCTCCTTGCACCAGGCCCACCTCCTCCTTTGCACTAAGTGCGTTCGACTGCTGGTCTTACAGATCGCGCGACAGACCGCCGCGCGCAACCTGCTTGTGTCTCCGTTGCTTGCTTAACCCAACTTCCGCCACTTGTGGATATTTCCAACTGAGCTCCCGCTCCCTACCTGTTCACTACCGATGCACTCCCTTCCCTGCTATCTTCCCTCACTGGTGCGAGCCTCCCAGCTGCACGATCTTTCCCCCGGCGTCGCCCCGCCGTTCTCCGATGCTCCTAGTTCTGCCCTTGGCCGTGTCGTATCTCCTGGGACCCTCTCCGCCAGCGATCCACCTCCCCTGCCTCCGCCGGCACCCTTTCGAGCTCCTGCAGGCCGCACGTGCCTCACTTGAAGTATCCTGGATCGTCGTGTGACCCACCCCATGCTTGTCACCACAGCCCACATCATCACCAGCTGGTCACGTGCACTCATCCGCATCCACCACCTGCTCTCCGTCACCCTGCGAGGTTCACAACCTCGCTCACTCTATCTATTTGTCTAAAGGTATGTATTTGATTGGCTAAGATAATATTTGTTGGCTGTCTTCGAAGTTAAATGCTACAGTGACTTTGTATCAGACCAGATTAGTGTAATGGGTCTCAGACGGCCATTACGCGACACAAATCTGGTCACAGATTTGGTGGCCCCACCCACTTGTGTCACAACATGACAGTGCCGTAAACAATCATGAATGTTTGCTTGCTTGTCGCAATCGGGCTTAATCAGGGATTACGATGTCAGAAAGTATGCCTGCACATCTTTGTGCAGATGATAGTTCATTAGCCGTGAATTGTCTTGGTGGCGAGGACGACGTGCCAGTATGGGTTGGTGAGGACATCTCAGCCAATCACACGTCAATTCTCAGAGAAGGTTCTCCGAGAATCTTGGAGGCTCTCGAGAAAACTTGACATTCAAGATTCAAGCTAATTTCACCTCACGCTTCAACCCTGCACCCAAGGTTTTATATATCAATTAGTAGACTTTTCATTTCATCCCAAGGCACCCTAGTAATCATTGCGTAGGATCCAGGAATCATAAACTCATTTCAATTCAGTTGCAAATTTGCCGTCAAGCACTCAAGTGTCCTTCCTTCTCCTTCCAAGTCAGGAGCTCGGTCCGTTATAGCTTCCTCCAAGTCGGGAACCAAGTCTTCCTCCAAGCGTAAGCGTGTGAACTGTGCTTTGGGGACTGTCATGGACAGCACCCCATTTCAATTCACCTTCACACATCCATTTCAATATCAACCATGGGCTACGAAGGACACTGTTTCTGCTACAAGGGAGCTCACAATGACTCGCGTTCCTACTCATGTGCTTAGGCTCGGACTACCAGATGTTGTGCACGGCTTATCGTCAGCGAGGGTGTCATTCGTCTGAGGGGGACTCATGACTGCACTCAACCTTCTGCCCAAGTCGCGGTCACTCTCTTCATTGACGCTACTTTCAAGGTGACACCAGCCACCTTCAGCCAGACAGTCATTATAGTGATATTCGACCGGCCGCACGACATGTATGTCCCGTGCTTCTACATCTTAATGGACGCTAAGGACTACTAGGTGTACGGACACGCGTTCAACTTTATCAAGATGCAGTGTGATTTGAAGTGCACACCCCAAGTCGTGGTGTGAGACTTTGAGCGAGCTCTCCACCGGGCGATTGAAAACCATTTTGACGGAGCATACATTCTGGCGTGTCTGTTTCACTGGAAGCAGTATTTGCGGCATAAGATGCTCAAGCTGCGTATTCCAGTGGACGACATATCGGTTGTTATGCGTCCCGGCTTTGTGGATGTCCTAGAAGTCCTGTCCGAACACACAATCCGTGGTAAGATCATACAGTCGATCCAATAGAAGCTAAAGCGACCCGTTCTCGAGACACCTGCGGCGAGGAATGAGCACGGGGACAAATGGAATACCTTTTGGCACCCATTTCGGTCCATCGACAGCAACGGACACACCATTCAAACCAGAGCATCTAGATGAGTAAAATGTGCTATAACGTGACCACTTTTGAAGTTTGACAAATCCCGAGCCGGTAGGGCTACATATCAACCTTTCTGGGACGGAGTAGTACTCTTTACAACTCATAACAACCATTAACTCATGGACGAACGTATTATCAAAAGAATTCAGATGCCGTAACAGCTCATTCGCCTCGCAAAACAACAACAACTCGAAGGTTCACTGCTCGTGCACTCTCAAGGGTTTTCCTGTATAGAGGAGTGACGGTATTGTTTCTTGGAACCAGCCCAATCTGACTCAGATTCAGGTTCGAAACCGACTACAACACCCAGCAGTTTAGTATAATCAAACACAAATCGACAAACACTCGTTCAAGCCAATTTCAGCTTTTGGGACAAACACTCACATGACGTTTTGATATTTACCAACACTTTGAGAACCGATGAAATGTTAGTATACGGAGCCTGTCCAGGAATCCATATTGAACGTAGATACGGATGAGAGCCGAGCGTACGCCCGGAGTCTATCCACCTCCGAACGCCTCGATATATCCAAGTTACCATGAGATACCCAAGTACCGTCCTGGCCCTAGTGGACGTACCGTTCGCTGTTCTAGGTCGATGTGTGTGAGCAAGCTAATGCACACCTGACACCGCGGAGTAGGCGTCTCCGGGCACCCGGACTCCAGGAGCCCGAGTGGGCAGGTGCTCGTTCTTCAGGTAGATGTTGCGCGCGGCGTCCACGTCGCGGTCAATCGTCAGGCTGCAGTGCGAGCACGAGAAGACCTTGCTGGTGATACTGTGGTTGGCTCTCCCACAGCACGAACATGTCTTCGTCACGTAGTACTCTTCGCACTGGAACCACGACTTGTCCCTGATTTGCCTGGAGCGAGCAGAGCACTTGTGGTCTTGCGTCGTCGGGATCCATGTCTCCCTTGCGCGCTGGTCGACCGACCACCCCCACCACACTGGTCGATCCTCCATGTAGAAAGGAACTAGGGAAATGAGCGAGGGTGTGCGGCGAGGAGGTCTTGTCGCGTGCTTGGGTGTGGAGGCGCAGGAATAAGTTGGCAGTAGCTCGCAGAACTGGGAAGGAATGGACAAGATGCTATCACGAGCAGCTGATAGGCGAGATCCCATCTTCCCTGTGATTGGCCCATTCTGGCCTTGATGTGGGTGAATCATCGAGGGCGAGGTGCACCAAAATGATGGCAACTCGTGGGAGCTCAGTGGTAGATTGGGAACACCCGAACGGACGGCTACGGCAGATTGACAGGTAAATGGCGTGCTTGCGACGACCGGCGCGTCGCCCTCGCAGGGCCGCATGCAGCGCTGGACGCGGGCCGACAGCGCAGGTCATCGTGTCTGCAGCATCTTGTGGTGGCCTTGCAGCACTCGTGGCCCTCGGAGCTGCGCGGGAACTCAAGCTATGGCGTGGATTGTGGCGTCTGTGTCTGCGTGTGTACTTGCAGTGCCGCGATGTCTTCCGTCTCGGTGCCGATCGTTCTAGACGACAGCAGCGACGAGGATCCATCTATGGAGACCAACTTGAGTGCGGCCAATCGCACGCTGCTGCAGATGAGCTCCTCCGAAGACGAGGACGACCTCGGATCGTCGAGCAGTACTGCCACGCCGCGTGTGCCATCAGACTTGCTCACCGCGCGCTCCTTTCCGATACAGCCACGCGCGGGGCTCAATTACTCCCGCGCGTCCGCAGTGGAGTCTTCCAATGATGATGGAGAGGATCACGCTGAAGATGATGCAGAGGACGACGATGATGACGAGGTGCAGTTTGTTTCAAGTGCCAAGCCCAAGTCGGGATCGGCCGCTGAGGCCCGTGACTCTGCAAGCGACGTATTTCATGACACGCCGTTGCAGCTTCCATCTCGCCGTGCCAATGGCCGCATGTTCTCCGACTCGCTGTCCTACAGCGAGCTACAGGCGCAGCAAATGGAGTTCACGCGACTGCAGAGCCAGCGCAAGTACAACGCGAGGGCCTCGCATAGAACCAAGTCGAAACCTCGAAGCCCGGCACGTCGTACAGCGACGAGAGCGATTGGGACGAAACGCAAGGCCAGTGACGCAACCATGACCTCTGTGGGCAGTCCGCATCGACCCACGAACAGCAAAGTGTTCAAGAAGACGGCGGCGCGCAGGCCATTCGACGTCAATAACCCTAGTGCGAGTGAAGACTCGTGGATCAATGACGGTGATGACGATGAATCGCTGTCGTCTTCCAGTTCTGAAAAGGAAAAGCGTGCGCAGGAGCTGCTCATGTCGCTGAGCGAGCGCGTGGCAAAGGAGCGCGAACTGGCACAAAAGCGCAAGGCGAAGGGCCAGAAGACCCATTCGAAGACCTCCGCGGAGACTCTGAAGCCCAAGAGTCAGAAGAAGATCCCGCACACCTTCAACTTTGGCTCACAGACGCACCAAAGTGATAGCTCCGAAGACTCGTTATCGGAACAGTTTGACGATGACGAGGCGGACACGGACGACTCAATTCCCGCCAAATCCAAGTCGTCGAAGACTAAGTTATCCAAGTCAGTCAGACCCACGCCGATCACGTCTAACTCGTCGAAAACTTATTCTCAACGGGAGTTTTCGTGGCCACAAGTGGACGAGGAGGACCACGAGGAGGAGGACAGTGAGGAAGAATACGCACCAGCTCAACCTAAGCGGACCAAGACGGCTGCGCTGAGCGGTGCGAAAGCGAGAGTGTCCAAAACGACCAAGAATCGCAAGGCAGCGCGCGCGAAGAAACAAGCCAAAAAGGGTAGAGTCCACACGAACTCAGCGTCCAAGACGGGGGCTCTTTCTGCTCCTTCTGCGGTGGAAGCTCCTGTCTCCGACACTCTGACACAGCGACGGTCTGCGGAAGATACCGTTATGCACACCACGATGTGGCGTGCCGTGCGATTGGATGTCGCGCCACCCAATGTGCTGCCGCTGGAATCGAGTGTGGCACTGCCTTTCCAGTCTGAGTGCGACCGTCCCTTGTTGGCGTACGGTGAGTGGAGACTGCGGGTGTTGTCATAAGCTCCTGAGCAGGTTTCGAAGTGTTTACCCAGTGGCTTGCTCTATGATGTGCGTTTCTTGCGCTTGCGTTGTATAGCAGATGAAGACGGAGATCTGTGGAGCAAATGCAAGTTCGTCTCATCGTTTGGCAAGACGTCAACGTCGTTGATGCCGATTACGTTGACCAGTGAGCCTGGACAGGTCGACAGTCAAGAAGATATGAACAGCCGCGTGACTGAAGTCATTGAACGCGAACTGCCTAGGATTCGGGCGTGCTACGCCCGGAAGACAGCTGCCATCATCAAGGAGTCGCGAGCCAAAGTATCGGAGTACTTGGCGGCTCACGGAGAGTACATGGAGAAGATGGGTTTACCCAAGACTCCCGAGGAGCCCCACCTCCCCCGACGTACGTTCGACTTGCTACTTGTGTCTCTCGTGGGGACGCATAGGGGTGCGCATTTTCGTGCGATGAACTCACCGTCCGTGTATTGATATGGTGACGTTGTGCCTCAACTTCAGTGAGTTATCATTCGATGAGCGTATCGCGATTGGAGAAGACACTACTGAAGCAGTTGAAGCAGTCCGAGAAGCTAGTCCGCGCGGGAGGTTTGAATCTGAAATACACCCTCGGCCGGGGTGAGTCCACCGCGCAGGAGACACCATTCTACCCACTGGACGTCTACCGACTCCCAAGCATTCGCCCGCTGAGCAGATCCACGACCTTCGTGGGCCTCAAGTCGAACGTGCGTGTGGAAGATGATCCCATTCTTCGCTACATGCCGTATTTCGGCGACAACGATGATGGAGGAGATATTGACGTGGCTCAGTACGACGGTGTGGGCGCCAAGGAGAAGAGCCAATACAGCGGCCTGGATGGAGAGGTGAATGAGTACTTGCTGCGTCTGATTGTTCACGAGTGTGGTGACTCGGAGAAGGTCTTCAACGCACTCAAGATGGTGCCGGGCTTCGCTCAAGCTTACACCGACTACAGCGAGATCAAGAAGTCCAATGACTCGATGCAAGTCGCTGCTCGGCGCATCAAGGGAGCCAAGAAACTGATCCAGAGAGAGTCAATCAAGTTCCCCTTGGCCAAGGTGGTGGCCTTGGAGCCGTTGTTGAGAGACTGCGCCGACTCGGAGAAGCCTCTGGAAGAGCGGTTTGCTCCACCACCAACGTATTTCGATTCCAATCTGGTACGGTGTCACACTGATCGTGGCTACGGGCTGGGACTGCGGCCCACCAACAACTACGCGGACTTGAGCATCACATACCGGGACATGTTTTGCCGCATGTGCTACGTGTACGACTGTCCGGAGCATGGCATTGAGCACCCGCTGCCGTCTCGTCGAGTGGACCCGATCAACCCTCCGGTCTTCCTGTCGCCAGTTGCACTCGCGGCAAAGGAGGGCAAACTCGAGGGAAGTTGTTTGGACCAAACCTCCGTGAATTGTAGTCCTGCTGCCAGTGTCCCCGTCGATAGCGAAGCTCCGCGTGATGCCATCCACACGCATGAAAACGACATACATGAGGAAGACGACGTTATTGTGGTGGACACACCGGAGAACGACACGGCCACGGACGAGGAGACGTTGGTCACTACTGTGGACGAGCACGAGACTCGACGGTCTTCGCGTCAGCTGACGAGGATCAGCACTATGGCAAGTCGGAACTTAACGCAGCAGGCCATGCGTCCCTCTAGAAGGAAGAGGTCGCGTACTCGCCGTGTGAAGGAAATACCGCGAGTAGCGGATGAATCGGAGTACTTGGACGATTCGCACTACGAGTGGGTGACTGCCCTCGTCAAGGAGTCTCTCACTGCAGACGAGCAGTGCTCAAATGAGTGCTGGAAGACGGCGAGCCTCGACACGACACCAGCAGAGGCAGAGGTGGAGAGTGATGCTTCAGGTGAGTTGGCAGAGTTGACGAGCACGCTGAGCGCTACAGAAAGTGTGCTCTTACAGAAATTTCGCTACGTCATCGGCGACAACCCGTGCCTGATCGCGTCCATGATCAAGTCGACGAGCTGCAAGGAGATCCGTGCCTACTTAGAGTCGGAGCGCCAGAACAAGCCTGTCCGCACGGGCTCCATGGACGAAGCCACCTTCTCGCCCGACGCGCGCTCGAAGAACAACAGTCGGAAGCGCGTGCGGAGCCGGCCGTCGCGCAGCACGAGCAACCGCGTGCTGCTCAAGCGCACGATGAACAATCGCCTGAAGGATAATGGGTCTAACCACGAGTACGAGCCGTGCAACCACGAGGGTGTGTGCGATCCCAGCACAGGCTGCTCGTGCATGACGCGTGACCACATGTGCGAGAAGGCCTGCTCCTGTTCGCGCGACTGCCCCAACCGGTTCGTTTCGCCTTTGGTTTGCTGCGATGGCCAGGGTTTGAGTGCGTCGGCCTCTGACACCTTTATGCTTTGTTGCTTGTGCTTGCTTGTGCTTGCTCCTGACAGCTTCCCAGGCTGCAAGTGTACGCGAGGCAACTGCCGCACCAAGGCCTGCCCGTGCTTCGTGGCTGCGAGGGAGTGCGACCCGGATGTCTGCTTTACGTGCGGCGCCAGTGAGGCTCCCGTGCTGGTGTTCAACGATAAGCTCAGGAACGTGTCGGCTCTGGATCTGGGTATTTGCTGCAATGTGAACGTCCTGCGTGGCCTGCACAAAAAGGTGGGTGTGGCCTTCTCCACCACGCACGGCTGGGGAGCCTTTGCGCGGGAGCCCATCAAGCGCGGGGAGTTCATCTACGAGTACCACGGTGCGCTGTTGTCGCAGGACGAGGCCGAGCGCCGAGGAAGTATCTACGACAAAATGACCATCAGCTTCCTCTTCGACGCGAACGAGGACTCAGTGGTGGACGCCATCCGCAAGGGCAACAAGAGCAAGTTCGCTAACCACTCGAATGTGGGGCAGAAGTGCAAGGGCAAGGTCATGGTGGTGGGCGGCGAGCATCGCATCTCCATCTGGGCGCAGCAGGATATTGAGAAGGGCGAGGAGCTCTTCTTCGACTACGGCTACCACGGCGACTCGGCCCCGGATTGGAGCCAGCTACGCATCAAGGGTTCGGCTCGCCACAGCTCCAAAGAGGACGAGGAGTGGAAAGCGAACTGAGTGCGCAGTCGATAGTCGCTCGACCATCGCTGCTGGTGGCCCTGCGTCTCGCTGTTGCTAACTTTTCATATTGCACCAAAGGCTGAGAGTGACATGGCAAGTAGGAGAGTGACCTGGTGGACGTTGCTGGACAAATCTGGCTCGATGAGGTGATCCAGGATTTGATTGGCATCACCAGTATCTTACCGGTATTCTGAAGCGCACTTTGCGTGTCTTTGAATCTGGTAGTAGGTGGAGAACCTCCATAATATAGTATCCTCCAAAACCAGATGCACATACCTGTATCACCAGGACCTTGCATGGCCATCATCTCGTCACTTTTCGTAGTTCCCGAGCAGTTCCAAGACAGTCGCAGTAGCTCTCCGTGCAGCTCCCCGTGCAGCCCCCCAGCGCCCAGCGCAGGTCCAACAAGTAGAGAGCATGGCGGCGGCGCCGTCCATGTCGGTGGCCGAGCTCACCAAGGATCAGACGCGCGTGGATGAGCTAACGGGCACGACGCGCAAGACCAAGAAGCTAGTGGCTGGCGCGTTGTCCGGCATGATCTCGGCGCTGGCCTTCCAGCCGCTGGACGTCCTGCGCACGCACCAGCAAGGCGCCTTTATGGCGCACGCAGAACCTCCCACAGGCGGATCCACAGCTACCACGACGCTCAAGCGACCAGCGGCACCGCCGGCATCTCTAGTGACCGACGACTTGGCCATGCGTGTACGCACCATGTGGCGTGGCACGTCCCCGACGCTGGTGCGTGTGGCAGGCGGCGCTGGACTGTACTTTGCCACGCTGGACCATTGTCTGTCGCTGTCTGCGCACTCGGCAATGCATACTTTCCTGGCTGGGGCCTTCGCGCGTACTTTTGCCGGCTGCGTCATGTCGCCTTTCACGATCGTCAAGGCGCGGATGGAGTGGCAACCGCCTGGCACGTATGGCAGCAACCTGGAGGTGGTGCGACACGTGCTGCGTCACGAAGGCGTGCGTGGATTGTACCGTGGCATGGTGCCCACGCTGGTGCGCGACGTGCCCTTCTCCGGTCTCTACGTGCTGCTTTACACTCGTCTGCGCGACAGATGGGAGCACGATTTCCCGCATCTACCGGTCTACAGCGTGCATTTTGCCAGTGGAGTCGTGGCAGGCATACTGGCCACTTCGGTGGTGCATCCAGCCGACGTGGTCAAGACGCGCATGCAGTTGGGGATCATGGTGGCTTCGGCTGAGGGCCAGACGGCTAGTATGACCAACTCGCTCTCTCTGCGGCAGACAGTGGCCAAGATCTACCGCCACGAAGGCTGGCGTGGCTTCAAGAAGGGCATCGTGCCTCGAGTTCTTAAGCGTACGCTGTCCACAGCCGTCACCTGGACCATCTACGAGCACCTATCGCTGCGGTAACTCCTGCCTCTCACTCTAACTCTCACTCTCGCAACGCAAGCGTCCTGGGATGGCGGAGATGGCCGACAGCAGCTCACTAGAATGTCGACCTAACCTTTTACAACTTGTATTAAGAAAGCACGCAAAAGCGCAAAAGCGCAAAAGCGCAGACGGACAAGACCGTCGAGGCCTCAAAACCCGACGCGGCGCTCACAGGAGGCAGCTAAAGCCGCTGACTGAAGTTGCGCTAGCGGTCTATCGCGTGATGATTGGCGTGAACACCGAGAAAGGCTCGACGCTGCTCCCCGCCCGGGGACCCACGCCACCTGAACCGCTGCTGGTGGCTGAGCTGGGCTGGCTAGAGCCTCCATTGAGACCGCTGCTGCCGTTTGGGTGCCATTCGTCCGGCTTGCTCTCATCATCATGACTACCATTGTGGCCGTTCAGCCCATTGAGGCCGTTCAACCCGTTCAGCCCATTAAAGCCATTGAGGGAGGACGACCCTGCCGCCACGTACTGATACGGCTGGGAGGTGCTGTAGTCAGTGCTCTGGTCTTCCTCCGACTCGAACTCGTGGTGCTCATGCTTGGGGAGCTGCGTCTCGGAGCGACTGGAGCGCTGCAGCCGGCGCTTCTGCTCCAGCGCCATCTCCGCCTCCAGGTCCAAGGCTGAGACGCTCTCGTTCATGCCTTCGTGTCCGGCTTCCACCAGCGAACCCGAGTCCACATCGAACTCCAGTGGGATGGAACCCAGTGTGCCATCGAAGCGGTTTTTGCGCACATCCAGCTTAGATTCGCCACGTGTGCGTTGCAAGATGAGGACATTGTCAGCCTCCTGCGTGGCCTTGGCTGTACCGAAGACGGACGAAAGCGTCAGGTCCTGGTCCTCCTGCTCTTTGCGCGGGTGGATCACCAGCGTCAAGTGCACGTTCTTGGCTGACGCAAACTTGCGGAACTTGTCCAACGCCGCGTCCTGACGCTCGAACTTGTCAAAGCCGCGACCTTGACCCGCCATCATGAACTGCACATTGTCCAGCAGGATATGCTGCACATCGTAGGCGTACACGGCGTATTCCATGGCGTCCAGCACTTCATCCACCTCGGTGCTGCCGAAGAAGCGCAGGAAGTACATAGGCAGCGCCTCGAACTTGTCGGCAGCGCGCTCAAAGGCTTCCACGTCTCCCGCCAGACTCTGGCCAGACAGCTGTGTCAACATTTTGTGGATCAGCCGCGTGTTCTTGATCTCGAACGAGCCCCAGAGTGTGCTTACGCCTTGGCCACACAGGTCCAGGGACAATTGGCTCAACAGCGTCGTCTTGCCGCAGCCCGTGGGGCCCGTGAGCACCGTCACTTCGCCCATGCGATGACCCTTCATGAGGCGGTTGAGCGACGGGAACATGCGCGATTGCACGCCACAGGCCCGCAGCGGGTTCACGATCTCCTCGTACACGTCGCGTCGCATCTCCTCAAAGGTGGCGATTTGACTGTGCGGCATCCGCTCGGCCGCCTGGATGATGCTCGTGAGGTCCAGACCGGCCCGCAGCGCGTCGTTGGCGTCCTTCACAGGCTTGGAACCCGCGCTAGCCGGAGAACGCACGATGTAGCAGCGAGGCATCCCCAGCTTGTGGGCGAACTTATCCACGTTGGCCTGGCCAGAGGCGTCGTTGTCCATCCAGAGGTAGATGCGCTTAAAGCGTTCCAACAGAGGCAACACACTGGGCGGTAGCGACGTACAGCCATTGGGGAGCGATACAGCAGCCATGCCTGTGGCCTGGTGCACTGCCATCGCATCAAACTCGCCTTCAGTGAGCACCAGCTCGTCCGCCGTCGTGGGCACTGTATTCCAGCCAAAGAGCCCCCAACTGCCGCCCTTAGGCACCAACTGCTGCTTGGCCTTGTCGTCCACGGCTCGTAGCTTGAGTCGCACCACATCGAAGAGGTTCTTGTCGTCGCTGCTGCTGCTGGCGTTGTCCTCACCGTCATGCGGAGTCACCAGCACGCCCATGGCGTCCAGGTCCATCTGACGCGCCATCCACGGGAATGAAATGCACTGCACACCCACCCGCTTGCCTTTCTCGCTGTCGTAGAACGGCTGCTCAATGGCGCCAACACAGTACTTCTGCAGCACGTCACGTGATAGACCGCGCGTGTCCGTCAGGTAGCGCAGTACGGGCTCAAACTCGGGCTCGTCCAGCAAGTTCTGCTGGATGGCCATGGCCTTGGCGTTGTCCAGCGTTTGGATGACTTTGATCTCCGCAGGAGCCCCTAGCGCGCTGCCTCCGCCGTACATGACACCGTCCGAGGACGCCACACCCACGTTGTTCTGCAGCTTGCGCTTAAAGTCAAACCAGCTGCCGGCGGCTCCGCAGCGGTGGCACTTGTACACGCCCTGAGTCTTGTGCACGTACATCTTGAAGAGGTTGCTGGCCTTGCCGTGCGTGGCGTGGCAGAACGGGCAGTCGCGCACCACAAAGTGCGTGTCCGTCTCGCGGCATGTCAACGATTTGCGTCTCAGGAACTCGCTCACCTCGCGAGGGTCCTGCAGCTCGTAGTGCCGCGACACGAACGCTTCGCGGCTTGGCGGCGTGACTGTGGGCGTCGACAAGTCGCGCGCTAGCGACGGCGACGGCGTGAGCGAGCAGCGCAAAGCATCCTTGTTAGCTGCGCAAGTCCGCGCAAGGCTGCGACGCATGGCCAGCGCCCTGGCGCCCGTGCGGAAGGCACGCATGCTGCAGCGTTAGTGGTCTCTCTCTCTCTCTCTTCCTCGTGCAGGAGAGACTTTGGCTTTGATGTCGCCGTTGCCTGCCAATCAGACCGGGAGATCCTCGGCCGATTGTGGGTCGAGGAGCTATGGACGGATCTCATTGGTGGATACCCGAACGAAAGTGCCAGGGCGGAGCGCTTTCGCGTGCCTGGATTGGTCAAAATCGGCTGGTGGGGAGCCCAGCACAATCAGACCGTCGCGCTCTTGATGGCGGCGTTGGCTGCCCAGTTCTGAAGGGCGGGTCGGTGGAGCGGAAGACGAGCACCATGAGCGGCGTCTCGGAGGTGGCCTACAGCATCATGGGCGCAGGCAGCACGGCCTCCAAGCAGAGCAGAAAGCGCAAGAAACGCGCTAGTGCGGCGGCTGCGGCTTCGGCTGCGGCGGCCATGGGTCAGTGGCAGAAAGTGGACATGGAGGAGATGCAGCTCGAGGGGTTCCAGGACGGCTGCGCCTTCGAGCTCGAGGAGCTGACGGACTACCAGCTGCAGACGACGGCGGATGGCGGACACATGCTGGTAGGCTCTAGTCAGAAGCCCACGGACGACAAGCCCGCCAAGAAGAAGCGCCGCAAGGGCAAGCAGCAGCAGGCAGACAGCGCCACGGAGGGAGCTGCGACCAACGAGACACAGCAGGACGCGCCGGAGAACGAGACGCCCGAGCCGGACCAGGAACAGAGTGAAGATCCTCTGCGCAAGAAGAAGAAGAAGCAGCAGCAGCGCGGTGGCAAGAAGACCAAGCCAGTCGAGTCGGTGGACACGGTGGCGGTGGAGGACGTACAACTACCCAAGTGGGACAAGTACAAGCTCCATCCGCTGTTGTTGCAGTCGCTGCAGATGAACGGCTTCTCGTCCCCCACGCGTATCCAGGAGCGCACACTACTTCCGGCTCTGTTGGACAACCGCGACGTGGTGGGCGCGGCGCCCACGGGCTCCGGTAAGACGCTGGCCTTCGGATTGCCCATTCTGAGCCAACTACTGCACGAACGCGAGCAAAGCGGCTACACGAAGGACTGCAAGGCACTGATTCTGACGCCGACGCGTGAATTGGCGCTACAGATCCACCAGCACCTGGAGAAGATGGTACGTCACCGTGAGATTGGTGTAGCAACTCTGGTGGGTGGGATGGCGGTGCAGAAGCAGAAGCGGTTGTTAGGCTACCGTCCGGAGGTGGTGATCGGCACGCCCGGTCGTCTTTGGGACCTCATTGAGTCGAACCACGCGCATTTGAGTGATCTGGGAAACACGCTGCGCTTCTTGGTGGTGGATGAGGCGGACCGCATGCTGCAGCCCGGTTCGTATCCCGAGGTGGAGAAGATCTTTGATGTGTTGCGGAGTAGAGGACGGACTGCAGCCTCAGAGTTGGCCAGACTCTCAGACGACGAGGACGAAGAAGAGGAAGAAGAGGAGGAGGGAGAGGAGGAAGAGGAGGAAGACGACGATGGAGAGGACATTGATATGACCAAGTTCTCCAACGGCGCGCAGGTGATGATGCTGGACGACGTTCTCAAGATGCAAGCCAAGCAGAAGACCGTGGAAGAAGAGAAACGCGAGGAACTGACCGCCAAGTCTCCCGCTGCAAAGGAATCTGCTGCTGCGGCGATGACACCAATGCGTCAGACTCGTCAAACGTTTCTGTTCTCGGCCACGCTAACCATTCCCGAGGGCGGTCGCTTCCAGAAGCACAAGAAGAAGACGCATCGCAATGCGCTGACGGTGCTTGAGAGAGTCATGAAGCGCGTGGGGCTCCGTGGAAAGCCGGCGGTGGTGGATCTGAGCATTGACGAGTCTGTGGTGGGCCAGCCGCAGTCGGAGGTCTCGGAACGCAAGCGCAAGCAGCAGCAGGAAAACGTGGCGCTGTCACTGCCGGCAGGACTGGAACTGTGCCAGCACGAGGTGACGGACGACACGCGCGACAGCTTCCTCTACTACTTCCTGACGCAGTATCCGGGTCGGACCATTGTGTTCCTGAATGCCATCCACCAGGTACGGAAGCTCACAAGTCTCCTGACACTGCTGAACCTGCCGGTGTTTGCCCTCCACGCTGAGATGCAGCAGCGACAGCGTCTGAAGAAGCTGGACGGCTTCCGTGCGCATGAACATGGCATCCTGGTGGCCACAGATGTGGCAGCCCGCGGTCTGGACATCCCCAGTGTGGACTATGTGGTGCACTACCACATTGCACGCTCGACGGAGGTGTTTGTACACCGCAGTGGTCGTACGGCGCGTGCGGACAAGGATGGTCTGAGTATCTCACTGGTATCGCCTGTGGACACCACAAACCACATGCAGATCTGCAAGATGCTCCAGCGTCCCACGGGACTCGCGGACTTCCCGTTTGACCATCGTTATCTGCCGGCGGTGGACGAGCGCATGCGTCTGGCGCAGAGTATCAACGAGCAAGAGAACGCCACGGGCAAGCTCAAGTCAGAAGAGACGTGGTTCGCACAGATGGCGGCCGCGGCGGACCTGGAGATGGACGACGACCTGCTCTTCGAGCTGGGCGCCAAGAAGCGCAACCAGGGCAACGGCAAGAAGAAGAAAGCCCAGGGAGCAGACACGTCCGTGGAGGCGCTGCGAGCGCAGCTGCGGCGAATGTTGGCGGCGCCGCTGCGGCCCGTGGGCTCCGTGCGCAAGTTCCGCCAGCTCTACAAGGAGATCGGCACGCAGCTAGCGCCTGACGGCGAGTACCGCGCCCGAGATGCCAGCGCGGACTTGTCCTCCAAGGGCAAGAAGGCCTACAAGCGCTTCCGCCGGAGAAAGTAGCTGCTGGTCAGCCGCAGCGCCGAGTAATAGACTTGCAGCACCTGCGCGCAGTCGCGCCAGGTGGCTTTGCCTTAAAGGTCCTCTTTTGTCCACAAGTCGACAGATGACCTATGATCGTTCATACCAGGTGCTCCTATGCGTTTCGAAAGTCTTCGTTTTCTTCCTCGAAATCGAAACTGGAACCAAAGTAAAAAGTAAAGCACGGCGGACTGGAGGCCGCGAGCGGAGGGAGAAGCAGGAAGCGAGCGACGAGCGACAGCGACGACCGATAGCGACAGCGACGAGCGACAGCGACAGCGGTGAGCAGCATGGACAACAACCGGCTAGCGCTGCGGCAGGGCGGCACACCGCGCGAGGCAGGCGGCCCGGGCCCCACTCCGAGCGTCGTGGACGACAATGAGGACGAGAAGGTGTACTATGGCTTTGGGGTGTTCATGGGGCTGCCGCTGGCCGACCTAAAAGCCATGAAGGAGGACTTCGTGGAGCAGCAACAACTGGCGATCGACAACGGCCGCGGTCCGGGGACGGTTGGGCGCCATGCATTGCCACCCTCGGCGGTGCATGACGGCCGGACGCACCGCGTGGGGGACGTGCCCGACGACGAGCGCAGCTATGAGCGGATCACGCGCCACGAGGACGCGCGTATGCAGCAGCAGCAACAGATGGGCCAGCATGTGCGCATGGGCGGTGGCGCAGGAGGGTATCCGATGGGCGACCGCATGCCGCCGCAGCGCCAGTATGACGCCGTGCCACAGGAAAGCGGCGGACCTCGTCGCGCGCGATACGCTGAAGGTCTGCCACGACGCGATCCAGGCGACGGTGAGCGGGGCGACGGCTCGAATAGCGACGAGGGCTCGGACGGCTCCTACTCGGGACACAAGTCGCACTCGCTCAACTTCATCCTGCATTAGGGCCGCAATGCGCGACAGCGGGAAGAGGAGGCACGCGCACACACATTCCCTTAGGATGCAGTGGATGCCTACGCATGTAGACGGAAGCAGCGCGAATTGTACATGTAACACCCGCTTGGAGACTCTCGTGCAGCCTTTGCCTTTGATGTGGATCCATGTTGGAGGTCCTGGCTGCTGCCACCGACGCCAGCTCCAGGTGGATGTGAGGCGCGTATCGTCACTCCCAAGGACTTCTTTCATTCCAAGCGTCATGACGCTGAATCCGCGCAAGGCTGCAAACGCCTGGGAGCCGCTTGTGGCGCGACTGCAGGGATGGAGGAGAGAGGGGTTTGTGCCGCTGCGTGTGCCGCTGCAGGCGCGGGAGGCTGAGGCCTGGCAGCGCACGGAGCCCGATGCGTCCGTCGTGGTCGGCTACGTACGCAAGGACCGACGAGAGGTGCGTCTACTGTCGCTCTAGCGATAGAGCACACTCCTTCTTCCACTGGCGTAGAAGACTGACGACGCATGTGGTGGTGGTGTGCGGCCTGAATCAGCTGCTAAGTCGCTTCCACGACGCGCTGCAGGTGGCGGAGCATGAAGTGACTGTGGCGTCGCGCTTCCGCTCGCCCACGGAGCGCTCACAGGCTTTCCAGGAGATGGAAGCCACGCTGCGAGGCGAGAACCACCTGCCGCTTTGGCGCGACGAGTTGTACGCAGCCAAAACGAGCTTTGCGAGCCCGACACTTTTCTGCTTTCACCGTGGCGTCGGCGCCTTCTTTGGTCTCGCCACCTTCGCCACGCATCTCAATGGCTTCGTGCGCGACAGCACAACGGGCAGCGTCTCGCACGTCTGGCTAGCGACACGCAGCGCACAGAAGCTGCGCTATCCGCTGTTGCTGGACACGATAGTAGGCGGCGGAGTGCCTGTCAACAGCTCCGCGCTGGCCAATATGGTCAAGGAGACGCATGAGGAGGCTGGCCTGGAGCCTGAGTGGGTGCACTCGCGACTTCAAGCCGCTGGATGCATGCAGTATGTGGTGGAGCGCCCCCGCGGCCTTGTGAATAACACCATGATAGTCTACGACCTAGCCATGCCTAGTGGCGTCGTACCCGTGAACCAGGATGGGGAAGTGGAGCGCTTCGACCTGTGGCCAGTACGCGACGCGCTCGAGTGCCTCTGGGCCGAGCCGACACGCTTCAAGCCTGACGTGGCTTGGCTGTTGCTCGATTTCTTCCTCCGCCATGGGATCCTCACACCCGACAGCTTCACTGACTACGAGCGAATGCAGCGTGCTCTACGGAGCGCAGGGAACCCGTATGATCTGTTCAACTCCGCGTCGGAGAGGCTCGAGAAGCTGGCCAGAACAGACTAACTCGGGGGTAAAGAGATTTACGGGCGATGTTAGAGGGTGGTCGTGGGCTCCAGGTCATGTGGATACGATACAGATCCCGCTGTCAAGTAAGCCGCAGAGCTCTTGTTGTTCAGTGAAGGTTTGCTGCTGCCAAGGTTGACAGCCGGCAGCTCAGCCTGGTCGAGTTGCGAGTTCATACGATCAAAGTGCAGCCTCTGGCACTAAGCGAGTCGGCTGGAAAGGACCCACCGACACACAGGAAATTAAACAGTTCGACGACGGTGGAGCCCATGTCGCACGAGTGAGACGAAATGGCCACTGATCGGCAGCCCGACAGGGTATACCGGCAAGGATGTTCTTTGCCCTCATTCATTTAGATGGCATATGATTTGATAACCTCGAGCGCTACAGTACCTGTTCGTCTTGTTTTCATGTATGCCTCCATCAAAGTACTATTCCAACTTGAGCTGTCTGGTGTTGCTGAGCAGATGCTTGATCTCGAGGATGTTCATGTACGACAGAGCGTCACGCACTGTGTACTCCATGAGCCCATCGTCGCTGCGGCCGAACTTGCCCGGCTCGTTCACATCGATAAGCAAGATGCGGCCGTACAGACTCTCCGTGACGACACGCAGTCGGCGGTCGAACAACCCCTTCTGCTCGTTCGTCGCATCTGGCGCGACCTCATCGCGATTCGACGCGCCCGTGTTGGTCGTCGCGTACTTGGCAGCAGTCGAGGGGGGCATCTTCCCGCGAGTGGTCTTTTGCTTGACCACGAGTCCCATGCGCAGGGCGTGTTTAGGGTCGAAGCGGAATAACACTGGGTCGCGCGAGAAAGCTCCACCCTCGAAAATGTAGTCGCCAGCGAAGTTCACGAGTCCACTGGGTCCTGACTGGAACATCTGCTGCACGATGCAACCGAATGAGCAATTGGCGAGCGCCACGCCATCTTTGCTTGTGCGAGGGTCGAAGGGGTCGATGCCGAGCGCCTCCATGGCCACCATCGCGTCCCAGCCGACGAACACGTAGCGCCTCTGTAGCAGCTGCATGACGCCATTAGTGGCTGCGTAACGTAGTGGTGTCAAGAGTATGAGGTATCCGATTGCGATACCGAAGAACAGGAGGATGCAGATGATGGTGACGAGGTCGCACATGATCTCGCTATGCCAAAAGTCGGCTAGGTTCGTGGAGCCTCCGAGCACAGCACGCTTGGCCGAGGACTCCAAGGCCATGAACGAGATGGTCCCCCTTGCCGTCAGAAGAATAAACATCAGCGTACATAGCATCACGCTGTAGAGCTTGTAGCTCATGAACATCGCTGAGGCATCCACGTATTGCTCCAGCTGGAGTCGTAGCGCCGGTCGCACGAACTGAAACGCCTTGAGGCCGTTGAGCAGTGTCTTGAGCAAAAGCCGCAGTACCGAGTGCACGAAGCATGTTAGCCACGTGATGCGTGTCAGTGTTGACAGGAGGAAAATGAAGTTTTCCGCGTTGGCAGATTTGTTCAGCATCCACGTCCCCATTTCGAGTACCACATAAATCATTCGGATGCTCACGAGCGAGTCCCCGATACTCAACGAGATGTAGAGCCAATGGTTGAGCCAGAAGTTGGATGCCATGAGCGACACGCCCTTCAAACGCACAACAGTGCCCGGGTCTTCGGCCAGGAGCATCGCTGCTGGCATGAACGGGGCCACGTAGCGTACCAACCGCTGCGAGCCGGGGAAGCGCAGCTTTGACGGGACGTACAGCACCGCTCTGTAGCGCAATGCGGCCGCGCCGATACCACGGACAATCAGCATGAGTGACGCGAGACCGTAGAGCGTGGTCACAATGGATGCAAACCACCCGCTATGATCGATAGCTACGACGACGTCGGCAGCCTCGTCCACTGCCTCCGCCTGGAAGAGCCCGTAGTTCCACTCGCTGTCGCGCAGGAGAGGCACCGCGTGGCAGTTGCTGCTTTGAATCTCCACGTGGTAGCTGCCGCCGGCCCAAAAGGATTGATGCACCATTAGATCCGTGATATACTCGAAACCCCTCTCAGGGCGACCGAGACACTTGAGGAAGGGGATGCCCACCTCCCCAAAGTCCACCTCGACGCCAGCCTGGATAGGGCGGTTGTTGAGTAGTTCGTCGAAGTTGTCGAAGATGTACTGGTGGCAAGCCGAGGCGTTCGTGTGTTCCACGATACATCCCTCGACCCATTCGGTGCGGAAGTTGACCACTTGGCAATGAGGAGCTGAAATACTGTACATGAACACCTGTGTGCGACGTGCGTTCGTGCCCCAGTAGTCATTGTAGTGCCAACTCATCGCAGTGACATTCATGGAGTTCACACGCATGCAAGTGCTGCGGTCTTCCTGGAGGTTACTAGGAGTACGTGTCGGTGCCGAGATGAAGCGGTAGTTAGCGCCCACGTCTGTGAGGTTGGCTAGCGCCTCGACATGAAGCAAGTCGCCGCGCACGATGTCGTAATTGATATAGCCTTCCTTCAGTCGTGCACGGATGTAGTCGTACCGCCCGGTGGCGAGGACGATGGCGGGATTCTCGCGCAGTCCTGCAAAGAGCGTGAGCAGCGTGGAGGCGATGTTCACGACGATGACGAAGGTCCGAAGAGCGCTGACCCGCTTTGCAGCCATCCTCACTCTGATGCGGTGCGTGGGCTGTTTTGTGTGTGCGTGTGTGCGTGGCGGCCACGACGTTGTACGCTGCAGAAGTTGGTTGTGTGAGTTGGGCTGGATTGAGCTTTGCTTTCAGGGCTGGCGATTAGCATCACTGGTTTTCAGGAAATTCGAGCCGAGGCCAACTTGTTGGGCGCCAGCAATTGCTACGCGATCGATATATTTAGTATTGCTTTTGGTGTGCTAAATTTGTATCCCGTTCTGCTGGTGTGATCTTCAAGCGCACGAATAGGGCAGTAGCCATGCACGACGCGTTTACTGGGTGAAACGTGCGTGGTTGCCTGAGAGGTCTTTGCGCGTGTAGTCAGCTCCCATGGTATGCGTTGCGGAAGCAAAGCACGGCTCGCCTGGTGTCTGCATACCACGAAGAGGATCAAAGTTGCTGGGGATGTCGGAAGAGATGAATGCGCGTGCGAGGACATATCGATTCACACCAGCCAATGTTGCTCAAGTCATTTATTCCCGTGACAATTGTCTCTGAAGTGGTGGAGTAGGACTAGCAGCAACGAAGGTCCGAATCCTTCGCTCGTAATACGCTTGCTGCGATTTGTCAAGGCACGATCAAATGGCACCATGCGAAACAATCGACTAGATTTTGTAGTGAAGATCTATGATGCCGAATGACTTACGACGTCCAGTAGTGAGTCTTTGGTACTCACCAGCCTACTGGTCGTGGCCTTTCTAACTTATTGATCCGGAGCCCCGATGCCTGTGGGTCCTGTCAGGCCCTGGATGGTCGACTTCTCGAGCCAGCGTCCAATCGCCACTGTTACCTGCCCTGAGTCAGCCCTCCAAGGTGGAGTTGGTGGTGTGGACACAGTGGGGCCATACGCGATCGCACTCTGCCTGCATGGCCGCGGTGGCCAAACCATGCTGCTAATCGTGCAGAACATGAGCCCAGGGTAGGCTAGGGAGTGATGGCAGGAGACAAGAGACGAGGAAGCTCTTGGGGGGCAAGGTAGGGGTCGCTGTCCAAGTTCCTGCAGATTTCAAGGGGGCAGAGCAGACCGAAGCGATAGCAAACAAACAGATGCGTGGGAAAGCAACAATTAGGACCACACAGTGCATTTGACAGTGCATGAGCTCGTTCTGTGATGAGATGTTCCGAGAGATCCGTCGATGGAATCCTTTCATGGCATCATGAGGGGTGTCACCTTCCCTTCAACGTATTTCTAAGCCCGTGCCCGGCAACGACCTGCATACGATGCAAACATGCGCGCGAAATTGACAACGGCGCTGAATATGGGCTCACTTCCTTAAATCCGCCTGTATCTCGGCGTGGTTCGTTAACAAGGACTGTTCACGACCGAATGAACGCCTCGATACATCCCTAAGTTACCATGAGATACCCAAGTACCGTCCTGGACCTAGAAGACATGATGTGTTCTGTTTCGGGTCGATGTGTGCGAACAAACTCACGCACAACGAACAGCCACGGAGTAGGCGTCTCCGGCCA
>JAADYK010000233.1:0-28271 GCA_023338225.1 Halophytophthora batemanensis
ACGCCAGTACCGCGCCAAAAACTGTCCATCAAGTCCGACTCGAAGAAGACTGGGAGTGTTCGAGCCTACCCGGTCAACGTGCGCAACAACAGCGCGTCGTTCTCCGATGCGTCCAAGTGCTGAATCATCGTGGGCTCGGAGGAACCTGTGGACGCGGACATGGAGGCGATGTCCACCCACGACACCGCACTCCGCACTCCACACTCCACACTCTACACTCCACACTGCATACGGAAGACGTGCTTCCGAGGACGTCTTCGTGGGTCTGGGCGTGCGATGTGTGCGCCGTAGCGTCCTGTGCGGAACAGCGCACCGGCGAACTCGCCGCGGCAATGCCCGAGTCGCTGTCCGCGCGGTCTTGGGTCGCTCGCCCCTGAGCCAAAAGGTGAGTTCGTCGAGAGCGATGTCACTGTCAGGAGAAACCCATCCGGTGGCATATTATGAGACACAACAGGTTTCGCCCCCTGGTCTTCCCCCAGGCGAAGGCGAAGCATAGCAGAAAGAAGATCCTGAGCAAGGCAAGCAAAGCTCTCGCGATGGGTGTGGACAACAGCAGCAAGCCCAAGGCGGCCGAGGCCAAGGTGCCGACGCTCAAGAAGCAGGCGAGCGTGGGCAACATCTCGGAGGAGATCGAGGATGACCTGGGCTCGTTGCCCAACATGAAGCTCTCGCAGCTGCACTTCCTGCTGCAGCACCAGCACTCGGCCCAGTCGACGCTGCCTGCGGGCGAGACGGCGTACAAGGAGGAGCTGCTGGCGCTGGTCACGCAGAGCAACATGACGCCCTTCTACCGCGCCGTGTGCGCCGAGTTCCAGTGGCCTGTGGACGCCGCGTTGGAGCAGCAGATGGCCGCCAACAACGCCTCGGAGCTGGAGCAGCTCGAGGAGCGACTGGCCGACGCCACGCAGAACCTGGGCGACATTGAGGTGCTGGAGGCGCTGCTGGCCAAGGCGCGCATGTACTCGCGCATCGGTGACAAGAAGCAGGCGCTGGAGGCCTTCCGCGTGGCCGGCGAGAAGCCGCAGTCCATCAACCAGAAGATCCTTGTAGCGCTGCATATCATTCGCATCGGCCTCTTCTTCTCGGACCTGGAGCTCGTGGAGACGTACATCAAGAAGGCCACCGCGTACGTTCATCCTCTCACTCTGTCTCTGTCTCTACGCTCTACGCTCTACGCTCTACGCTCTACGCTCTACGCTCTACGCTCTGCGCTCTAGTAGTCTCGCCAGGACTAACCAACGCGTCTTGTTCTTGTGGGGATCTGCGTGGACGGCAGGTTGATCGACGAAGGAGGCGACTGGGACCGTCGCAACCGCCTGAAAGTGTACGAAGGCTGCTATCTGCTCATGGCGCGAGACTTTAAGCGTGCAGCGAATCTGTTCCAGGAGTCCGTGGCTACGTTCACGGCCACGGAGCTGATGCCGTACAACACCATGATCTTCTACTGCGTCATCACGTGCGTGCTCAACATGACGCGGGTGGATCTCAAGAAGAAGATCGTGGACTCGCCTGAGATTCTGGCGGTCATTGGCGAGATCCCGTGTCTGGCTGATTTCCTCAACGGTCTCTACGACTGCGACTACAAAAAGTTCTTCACGGCCATGGTGGACATCCAGCCCTACATCCTGCGGGACAAGTACCTGTCCACCCACACACGTTTCATGTACCGGGAGCTGCGTGTGTTGGCCTATTCGCAGTTCCTGGAGGCTTATCGCAGCGTGACTGTGGCGTCGATGGCTGCTGCTTTTGGCGTCGGCGTGGGCTTCCTGGACAAGGAGCTGGCGCGATTCATCGCTGCCGGCCGCCTAAACGCCAAGATCGACAAGGTGGCGGGCGTTATTGAGACCAATCGCCCGGACGCCAAGAACGCGCAGTACCAGGACGCCATCAAGAAGGGCGACCTGTTGCTCAACCGCATCCAGAAGCTGGCGCGCGTCATCAACATCTAAGACGGACACGACAGTGAAGCTCGCTAATGCTGGGCTTGGGTGAGAGACAGACAGACAGGGGGAGCAGAGCGCTAAAGTACATGAAACCCCTGGTGGGCAATATCTCTGGGGGCTTGACGGATCTTTACCGGGCGAGAAAGCGGGGAACACGCGTGTCTTGCGGTGTATTTGAGGAGCTACACGGATGGATGAATAGGGGGATAGGCGCGTTCTCTCTCTCTCTCTCTCTCTCTCTTGCTATGGTTGCAGCTAGTGTTGTGGAGCTGCCTGCCAATATTCACCTCAAGCCAGAAGCTGTGTGACCGTGTCCAGCTCAATCATCATGCGCTTCTTGTCGCCGTAGTTGCGTACGAGCGTGATGGCGTCGTGCAGTGCAAAGTCCCCTACCAGTCCGTCATCGCCCAGCAACGTCATGAGCTCCTCGGCGTCCAACTCGCGCTTCTCCTTCTTCTCCAGAGTCCCTACACGCTCCAGCAATGCGTCCTTGTCGAACTGCGCGTCGCGTACTTTCCTCAGCACGGCCAGTTTGTCGGAGCGCGCGAACTTGGCTGGATGTGCCTCCATGTAGTTGGCGCTGTAGTCGTCCATCTCAAAGATCACAAACTCACGGCCAGCCATACGTACATGTGCGCCCACGTAGAAGTCGTCGAGTCCGAGCCACGAACCAGGGCCGTCTGTTGGCCCAGAGGAGCGTTTGATACGCATCCGCTCCAAGAACTTGCCTCCCACAATGCCAGCGTTGCGCTGGACAGGCTCTTGGATGGACACGCTCTGGTCCGACACGATGAGCGAGATGATAAAGCGTCGAGCCACGTTCTCCGGCTCGTTCGTCTCGAAACGTGCACGGAAGCGTAGAACTTCAGTCGTGTCCAGGGACTCGATGCTCTTGAGTGGTGCCTTGGGGAGTAGATGGTAGCACGACTGCAGTGAGTCTTCCTCGGAACCCATGCCGTCGTGCGGTGGCGGCTTGAAGACTGGTGGAGGGGCTACTTCATCCTTCACCACGATGGCTTGGGCCAGTGGGACGTCGTGACGTTTGTACCAAGCGCGAGTGGCATCATCGGCGTCCAGAAGCAAGATGCGGCGGTTGTAAATGTGCAGATACTCGCCAATACGTAGGTCTTCCCAGCTGTAGAAGCTCCCAGGCTTCAGCGTGGCATCGTCCTCGCCGTCGGCCTGTTCATCGCACACAGCGGCACAGACTTGCTTGGCTGGGTCTTTGGCCAGCTTGGCGCGGTTGAGCAACTTGGGGAACGGGTCGCAGCCCGAGTTACGCTCGTACGACTCGAGGATCTCCACCGTGTTGTCCGCCAGGAAGAAGTGCAGCGTGTAGCGGTGACGGATGCCGTAGAGCCGCGCCGTGTCGTCCCACACGGCAAAGAATCGAAGCACCTCGCGGTCATGCGCCAGGAAGCGACGCAGGTGGTCGCTCGGCCGCGCGAACTTGCCTAGAGACGCCTCCATGAATTCCTTCATCGGGTACTGCTTCTTGCCGTAGTGTGCGTTGGGGTCTTGTCCAGTCTCACGTGCCATGTGCGCCTCACGCACGAGCGTGTACGGGTCTGTGGGTACATCTTCGTCGGACGGAACGTCTACCCCTTGAGACGCCAAGTAGCGTCGTGTGAACGGGTCGGCTGATAAGAGACGGAAGGTGCGGCCGTAGAAGCTGAGCTCGGCGCCCACATTGAGGTGACGCGCCGTGAAGAACTGCATGTTGCCGCGCGCGTCACTCTCGGGCATGGGGATGCGGTGGCGCTTGACGAAGTTGCCTTGTAGGATGCCGCTGTTCTCCACCTTGGGCTCCGTGATCTGCAGCGTGTCGTCTTCGAGGTAGTAGAGCACTTCGCAGCGGCGAACACGGTAGTTCTCCAGGTTGCTTTCGTGCACAGCCTCCAGGAAGTAGGCGCCGAAGCGCAGCACCTTCTTGTCGTTGGCGATAAACTTAGGGTCGAACGGGCGCGTGCGCGTGAGCACGGATGCGTCCAACAGCGTCGAGCCGCCCGTATCACCGCGCTGCTCCAACTCGCGCACGTAGAAGGACGCTGGCTTGGCGTTACCCAGCGCGTGGCCGCGGGTCTTGGGCGCCGTATCCCCGTGTCGCCGGAAGATCATGGGCACGGCCTGGTGCTTCTCCAGGATGGACGGGCTCGGCATGGTCCCCGTTGCGCTCACTCTTATTGTCGGAGTCGGCTGCTTGTGGTCGCTGTCACTGCTCGGCGTCTCTGCTCGGCGTCTCTGCTGGCCGCGGGGTTCTGCTCTGCTCTTGGCGACGCTCGGACCAGGACGAGGCCTGCAGTATCGCACAGAAGCCACACGCCAGCGACCACGCCTCCTAACGAGCCCCGCGCAGGCTATTGATACCTGTGCCTGGGTGTAGCCATGTTTGTCTGTTGGCCAAACCCGAAATAGCTGCTCGACGCTTCAGTTTCGCGCAATCGGTTTAGAGAGGGGAGCTATTTCTGGCCGCATCTTTTCGGGCCTCTACCAATAATGGGGACCAATAATGGAGAGCGTGTCATGCGGAAGAGACGGATTGCATTGCTCTACTTGAACGAGCAACTCGGCACGATGCGACTGTAGCTGCGGCCGGCGCTGGTGCCGGGCGCTCTTACGCGTATGGGCAGTCGACACCGTTCATCTCGACGTAGACGGACTTGAGCTGCGTCCACGATTCAACGCCAGCGAGGCCGTTCTCGCGGCCCAGGCCCGACTTCTTGTAGCCACCCCACGGCGTCTCCACGGGTGCCAGGTTGTAGTTGTTGATCCAGGTGGTACCCGCCTGCAGGTCGGCCACCACACGGTGCGCACGCGTGATGTCCTTGGTGAAGACGCCGGCCGAGAGGCCAAAGACCGTGTCATTCGCGCGCGCCACCACTTCTTCCTCCGTGTCGAACGGCAGCACACTCATAACCATACCGAAGATCTCCTCCTGGACGATGGTCATGTCGTCCGTGCAGTCCACGAAGATGGCTGGCGTTAGGAAGTAGCCATCCTTCGTAGCCTCCGACGGCATAAAGCGCTCACCGCCGCCCTTGAGCAGCGTCGCGCCCTCCTCTACGCCCTTGGCAATGTAACTCTGCACCAGCTCCATGTGCTTCTTGTGGATCATGGGGCCGATCTCCGTGGTCGGGTCTAGCGGGTCGCCAATGCGCAACTTGAGCGTACGCTCATGCAGGCGCTGCACAAACTTGTCAAAGATCTGACGGTGCACGAACACACGCGTGCCGTTGGAGCACACCTGGCCCGACGAGTACCAGTTGCCCATCATAGCGGCGCTCACAGCCTGCTCCACGTCCGCATCTTCAAACACGAGCATGGGGGACTTGCCGCCCAGCTCCATCGTTACCTTCTTCAGGTCGCGAGCCGCACCAGCGTAGACATTCCGACCCGTGCCAACAGAGCCAGTGAAGGACACCTTGGCGATGGCTGGGTGCTCCACCAGCGCTTGGCCAGTCTCACCAGCACCCAGCACCACGTTAAACACGCCCTCGGGCACGCCAGCCTCCAGATACGCTTCCGCCAGCTTGAGAGCAGACAGCGGCGTCTCCTCCGATGGTTTGAACACCATCGAGTTACCGAAAGCCAGCGCTGGCGCCGACTTCCAGGCCGCGCTCTGCAGTGGGTAGTTCCACGCGCCAATGCCTGCGGTCACGCCCAGCGGCTCGCGGCGCGTGTAGGCCCAGCTACCGCCCGGGAGCTCCAGGTGCTGGCCGCCCACGGACGGAGCCACACCACCGTAGTAGTTAAGGCAGTCTGTGGCGCTCAAGATGTCCGTGACTGAGGTCTCGGCGATGGGACGACCCGTGTCCACGGTCTCGAGCGTGGCGATCTCGTCCGTCTTGGCCGTCAGGATGTCCGCCGTCTTGCGCAGGATAGCGCCGCGCTCCGTGGGGGAAAGCTTCTTCCAGTGCTGCTGGCCGGCGCGGGCCGCGCCGACGGCGTCGTTCACGAGCGCGGCGTCCGCGGACTGGAAGCTCGTCTCGGGCTGCGTGGTGGTGGCGTTCAACAGCGTGAACTGCTTCCCCGACGCGGGGGTCACGTACTTGCCGTTCACGAAGGACTTGACGGCGCGCGCAGCTTTCATGGCCATGGCGCTCGCTCGGGAAGGCTCGACAGAGGAAGAGAGGTCTACGGGCGGAGGCCTCGCTCGATTCGGTTCTGATCCTCGGCGTCGGTTGCACTCGATGGCTCGGGGGAGCTCTTGGGGCGGATCTGCTGGCCGGGGCGCCAAGCGGCGAAAAGTCTGCGGAACAGCATATGGACAGCCTCTGGGAGAGCATACCGTCCCATAATCCTTGGGTTTACTGACGCGACGCGAAGCCCACATGACGCAGTGATGGGCGCCGAGCGGGCAGAGTTGCTCCGGCTTCGTCCGGATGTCTTCGGCTTTGTAAGTGGAGACACGAGCGGTGTCCCAACCAGCTGGCACGCTCCGTCTCGTGAGATGTTCGTAAAGCAGAGGACGGCGCGGAGTGCTGCCAGAGTGATGATCCCCGCAATTCGCACTTTAGCGGAGGTTGCACTTTTGGGCACTCCTCGGCAGAAAGCAGGTCGCGATGTATGGCGGTGGCGCGCAGGATGCGGCGCGGGTAATGCGGCTCCTGCAGCCTTCCCTGGGCGCTGTGTGGGTCTGTGCGTGTGAAGATGTGTGCTGACGGCATGCTGTGTGTGCGCGCGTGCTCACGATGGCGATCCCACAGCTCCAGGAGGAGCTAGCGCGGCTACGACGTGAGAAGGGCGAGGCGGATGGCATGCTGCAGATCTTGCGCACCAAAGTGGCGGAGGCGGAAGAGGACAACTTTGACCTGCGCGCTAACCAGCTGACGCTAGAGGCGGAGATCCGCTACGCCAGCGAGAAGAAGGAGAAGCTCATGCAGGCCAAAGTGGCCAAGCTCGAGTCCAACCTCGCCTTCCTCACAGCCAAGCTTGAGGACGCCAAACGCGCCAAGCTGGCGGCGTTGAACGAGGCGGAGCAGCTTATGCTGGAGCGCAAGCGTCTGAACGCCAAGGATCTGCTACTGAAAACCAAGACTCGCTACATCGTGGCGAATCAATCGCAGCTATCGCAACAGCAAGAGCAGCAGCAAGCGCGGCAACCAGAATCGGTGGTGTCGGAGACGGCGGTGCAGGCGGACCTGGATCACGCCCCCGCGAATGCAAACACAGAAGCAGATAACATGAAGGAGGTATGTTTGCGCTGGCAATGAGGTACTCGTGGGTATGCATCGAGCTTGCTGGGTCGGCTCAGCTCCTTTTCTTGTGCTGTCGCGTTTGGCAGGAAAACGCGCGCTTCGTGTCAGTGCTGCTGACGCGATTTTCCCGAGACCTGCTGACGATGCTTCACGGCAGCAATGCGGGCAAACAGGAGCTTGATTCTGAGACGCCCAAAGACGCGAATGGCCAAGAATCGTCCCCTGCTGGGTCGATGCGAGGTACTCAATTCGCTTCAACTCCGACGCAAAGGCCCCCAGGACTGTCGGAGAGTCCGGGGCAGAACTCCATGGAGCAGTCCCCCCACGGAGCACCCTTTTCCCAGAGCGTGTTCTCGCAGATTGCCGGCCACGCGTCTGCGCAGGCCCACGCCTCGCTCTTGAGTTTCACGATGGAGTCGAATATCACACAAGCGACGCTGTCAACGGACCGGGCGAGGGAGCTCTATGACGCCATCGGGAGAATGCTAGCAGGTGAAGTATCTGCCGTGGCGCTGGCACCTGTGTTGATCAAGTATCTGGCAGCGCCGACGGATCTGGACTGCGCAGTGCTTTCCAGCGTGATGCGCGTCATGTATTCCGTGATGCACCACAGCGAGCGGTTCCAGCAGTTCGTCTTGATCGCTCCGCCCCCTTCGCAGACGACGGCCGCAGCTTCATCTGCTGCTACGGGGATGCACAAGAGCACGATGGCCATGAATCTCATGGAGCACCCGCGGATCACGCTGCCAGGCCTTCGCTTCACTTCGCTTGACGACTACTTGTCTTCCCGCAAGCCTTTCACACAAGACGAGGCGTCGCAGTCGACAGAAGCC
This sequence comes from Halophytophthora batemanensis, assembly GCA_023338225.1. Classification (NCBI taxonomy): domain Eukaryota; phylum Oomycota; class Peronosporomycetes; order Peronosporales; family Peronosporaceae; genus Halophytophthora; species Halophytophthora batemanensis. Next base: position 7,975 of record JAADYK010000233.1, read on the forward strand.
GAAAGCACGTCCGAGCAACGCCAATTGCGCTCCAAACTGCTGAGTGCACTCTGTCGGGCCATCAAGAACAATCTCAACGAGCCAGCAGTCGCGGAACACGGCTTGTGCGTGCTCTGCTTCTGGGTGGACCTGAGTCTCGCGCACCAGCCGTCGTCGGAACCCGACTTCAAGCCACTAGTCGCCGCCAACGTCGTTCCATCCGTCCTATTGTCCCCGAAGGGGCTTCCGACGGTGAAAGCCCAGGCAGTTGGGCTGCTGTCTCAGTTGTTGCACTTTCCCGAGGTGTTCACGCAGATGGAAGCCGAGACAAAGAAGTCGCTACTCTTCAACCGATGCGCCAAGATGCTGGACCGTAAACGGTCGTCATTCGCTCGCCAAGCAATAGGAGACGTGCGGGGGCTTCAGCGTCAAGTCGTGAAACTCTTTCTCTCCATTATCCTGTCGTTTCCCTCGGTGGGGCTTCGTTTTGTGCTGGAGAACACGCGAGGGCTTCCAGGCGACACAGACGGCCACCGGTCCGTCGTCTTTTACGTGGCTCAACTGCTGGACCAAGAAACCTTTGAGACTCGAGTCGCGAACGCCAGCGGGACAAGTATCGCCGAGCAGTTGCTGCTGCGTGACAAAGAGCGTGTCGGTCTGCTTCAGGACGCTTTCGCACTCATGGCGCTGCTGGCGCGGTACGTGGATCTCGCCAGAGAACTGGACGGCGCTGATCAGGTGCAAGCTTTCATAGCTGTTTTGTGCTTCCTGAGCACCACCACGCTCGATGGCCGTGGGGCTGACAGCAGTGGCAGAAACGACTCTGTGTCCAAGACAGCACGAGCCTTGATTGCCCTGATGAACCAGTGAATCAGGAGAGCAATGGCCCAACAGGCGCACCCTCTAGGTAAGTAAATGCGGGGGGAGGGGCGCGCTGTATGGCTGGCGGGGGACGACGCTCAACTGTCTGGTGTTTGATTGAAGTTGGTGCAGTGCGTGCGATCTTTTAGGGGCATTTAATTGTGCGACCACGGCGAAACACGCGACAAAGCGAAACCAAAAGCAAGCGAAGCGGTGTAAAACCCCATGATCCCTCCCAGTGCAAGGCGTGCCAAGCAAGATGAGGGGCTTCCATGAGGTTTTATGCTCTTCTACATCGACAGGAAGTGAGCGCAAGCTGCGCTGTGAAGTTCTCCCCATTCCTGAACACGACTGGAGCCACGCAGACGTCTCCAGCACCACCTGACAAGACCACCTCCAGTGCCTGCTGCAGCACGAGGACACCATGCTGTCGCTCAAGCAACAAAGCGAGAGAGTGCCGATGAGGCTGCTGGTGCTCTTACTACTGGCAGTTGGAGTGTGCACCGAGATGACGTTGGCAGAGGATTTGAGTACGTTACCCCTGCTGGATATGCTGTTGCTGAGTCGTTATGCATGGCTCCTGGACCGGCTAACCCGTGGCTTCCATGTGTGTGTCTCTGCAGCGTGCTTTGAACTGCCGATCGTGATTGTGTCGCCCACGAAAGTGAAGCTGCCGACGAAGACGTGCAACCAGCCACGCCTCCCGGCTCAAGACTGTCTGAAGGACGCTGTGGACGCGGATATCGAGGTGATCGACAACGCGGAAGGCACGCTTAACTGCCTGGGAGGCAACCGCACGGCGGTTTACTCTGGCAGCGTGCACTACCGCGGACAGTCCAGCCTGCACTTTTCCAAGCACCAGCTGGCGGTGGACCTAGACGAAGACCAGGAGTTGCTGGGCTTCCCGGCCGACCGGAGTTACGTGCTCAATGGCCCCACGATCGATGGCAGTCTGATGCGCAACCACCTCGCGCAATGGATGTTCCGCAGCACGGGCCGCTACTCACCGCGCACTCGTCACGTTGTGGTGTTCATCCGCGACCGTCTGGACGCGCTGGATTGGAGCCCGCGATATCGTGGCATATACCTGGCCATGGAAAAGATTGCGTACACTCCGAACCGTGTGGGGCTTGCGTCCATGAGCAGTGCATGTCAGAGCGAGGAGGACATGTCCGGCGGCTGGGCGTGGCAGAACAACCCGCTGGGCTACGGCGACTACTCGCCCAACCTGATCCTGGACGACCCGATGTCTCTCTTTGGATCGGGCGCGAGGCCGGTTCTGACGTTCCCCAAGGCGAAGGTGATGACTCAGACGATGCGGGACTATTTCGTGAATCCCGAGACCGGTCCGCTGCCTCACTTGTACCAGTATCTGTACGCCAACATGACGCAGCCGGACGACCTGGAAGAGCACGTGGACATTGGGTCGTTTGTGGACTATCTCCTGCACTCGGAGCTCTCGGGAAATTCGGACGCTTACCGCCGCAGTACATACTTCTTCAAGGACCGCGGACAGCCAATCAACGCGGGACCCGTGTGGGACTTCAACCTGGCTTATGGTAAGGGCGGGATGCAGACGACGTGGATGTACAAGGGCCACACGTTCTGGAAGCGTCTGGCGTGCAACTACAAGTTCGCGGCGCTGATTCCGAAGCGCTGGGCTCAACTGCGCGCGACTGCGTGGAGCGACGACTCCATCCGCTCGTTCGTCGAGAAAAGCACGGCCCCGCTACGTCGCCAGCTTGCGAAATGCCACAACTGGAAGAGCGAAGACCTGCAATGCGCGAATGTTGGTGTGCAGAGCGGCAGCTTCGACGACCACGTGTCCCTCATGCAGGCTGCGGTGCTCGCGCGAGCACTGTGGATGGATGGGAACGTGAACAGCTTTTTCCAGTCCCTGGACCACGACGTCTGCGTCACTGCCGGCGAGCTGCCCGCCTACAATTGCGCGGCTGATGGTGATGACAGCGGCTGTCTTGATGACCCGGAGAGCTACAGCGCAGCTGTGGAATTCCCGGAGCCGCGGAAGGCGTTCGCTGGGGAATCGTGCGAGCAGCTGATCAAGTCTCGTCCCGACGCAAACTTGGCAGAGATGGAGGTGCCGTCCATCGATCCGTGCTGGCTATCGGTGGGCGTATACGTGACGGACGGCTCCATCACGCCCTTCTGCTCGGGCTACGGCACATGTCCGTCTGGACCTGGAGCAACCTGTACGTGCAGCAACGGACATCACCTACCTACATGTGCTCGCAGTGACGATACCATCGTGCCTTATAGTGGCTTTCCGAACAATTACGCCACTGTGGTGAAAGCGGAGACGTCCAGTGGCGACGTGCGCCCCCACTACACGGTATTCTTTCTCTGTGGCTTTCTGGTACTGGCGGTAATCAGCACCGCCGTGACCCGTGATCGCAGCCACCGTCAGTACCGCGAAATCACTCGTTTGACCGTGGAGAGGCCCCCGATGCCAAGGGGCTGTAGCTTGAGCGGGGATGAGCTGGATTACGGGACCTGAGCACATCGACATCCAGACTAGCGAATGCCGCACTCCGCTGCGCTGCTTCTCCAGTCGTCGAACGGCGCGTGGACCCACTCTGCGCACACTCGTGCATACGCTTTAATACATGACACGCTTGAGGCTCGATTCCTTGCCAGTTAGCCTTCGCGACCATTCGTCAAAGCCATGTACTGCAGTGCTCGTCGTCGCAAAGCTTTGCACGGGCAGATGTCCAAGCAAGATGAAAATCGAGCGCAACAAACACGCGAGGAATACCACGGTAGCAGTCGGAGAGCCACGGCTTCGTGTATAGTTTGCATTTTCTTGAGCATTGGCAGTTGTGTAGTTTTGAGGGATGATCGCCTCACGAGAATATCTCCACCGGTGGCGACAGTATAGAGCGTCCACATTCACAAGAACTCTTCGATGTAGATACTGTCGCTCCGGGGCTTCATCTGGAAAGAGCGCTGTTTGAGCAGCCGCTGGAAGGGTTCTCCCGAGTTGACGCGGTCGCGATTCGTGGGATCGGCCGTGTCCGTCACGCCCGAGCTCTCTGAACGGTTTATAGGCGCGTTGCTGGCCGCAGACTCAGTATGAGCGGCGTCTTCAAAGTAGGCCTCCACGACGAAGGCCACCACGAGACTGAGCACCATAACGACGCCAAAGATGTAGAAGCTGACGAAGTAGATACGGCTCCACTTAGTCGTCACAGCTTCGGCGCCTTCCATGGTCACGAACCACTACAAGTCGACACGCACATCAACACAAACGCATCTGGTGAGTGTCTCGCGAGTCGACAATGGAAGGTTAGCTGGAGAAGGGAGCTATACACTTGGCACTCACGTTGTTGACGATCAGCAGTTCGAAGAGCGTCGTGAGCGACGACGCGAAGTCGTTGAAGTTGTTGCTGTAGTAATTGGCCTGGCCGTACGCGATGCCCGCCAGTCGCGGATCCCCTACCACGAGCTTCCCGCCGAAGAGCTGAGTGCCGATGGCTGCGTACTCACACATGACCACACCCAGCATCCCTGAACGCATCGAGAACCAAGTCAAGATAAGCCACAGCTCGTCAGCAAGGGTACCCACAAAGACATTGAGCAGCAGAAGCGGCAGATGAACGCACCATAGAGGGTTGTGAAGGCCGGAATCAAGCGGACGACAATGGCAAACATGGAGCTGAGGGCTTGCAGGGCCACCAGCAGTCGCAAGCAGCGCAGGAACCGCAATAGCAACAACAGACGGATCCACTCCCACTCGAGCTCCGTGTTGTGCATGTGCACGCTCACCTCGGCCACGAAGATGACGAGTGTGACGACGCAGTCGTAGATGTTTTTGCTCGAGTTGAAGTACCCACCCATGCGGAAGGCGTACATCTTGAGCAGCATCTCCAACAGATACGCGATGGAGAAGGCCGGCATCCAGCTCTCCCATGTCAGGTATACTTCCTCCTTGTCGAAGATCTTGGCCTGGATCTCCACGAGGATGGCCACGAGGTTCCCGAGGATAATCACGTCCACCACTTTATCGAACCATCCGGTCGTGACGAAACGTTGCATCCAGTTCACGATCGTGTACTGCGTCGGCTCACGTGGAGCTCTCGCGCGCTTCGTGGATTTGTTCTGACGTGCCATGAAGGCTTTGATGAGCACTTCGAACTCGTCGTAGCCAATCCAGTTGGACTCGAGCTCGTCACTCCACTTCTCGAAGCTCCGGAGCGGCGCTTTCTCGTCGGACGCGCTGTCGTCATGGTGGAAGAGCGAGATCGAGGGACGCATGAGCTCGTTTACCAGGCGGCCGTACGTCGTTCGACTGATCACCTTGACCTCCGCGCGGTGTGCATCGGGATCTTCTGACACAAGAACCTGGTGCGCTGGCAACAGGTGGAAGGCGGCTTGTAACGCCAACTTGCGCTTGGTCGAGTAGCCCATGGCGCGGTCTGCGATCTCCTGGCGATAGTGCTGGTACACGGAGGCAAAGACGAGATTCATGACAAGCAGCTGGCCGATGGTGAGGAAGCTGATGAAGAAGAGGCTGGACGCGCGCACTTTGGAGTAGATGGGCATCATCACGTCCGGGAAGTTGGCCGTCGTGAGCAGGATGATGAGGTTCAGACACGCGTCACCGAACGTCTTGAAGTACGCGTCCACCTCTTCCGTGCCTTCAAAGAGTACCATGCCCAGCACGGCGTAGATGACGATCAAGAATGCCAGTGTCAGCAGACCGTCCATGAAGCGCGGCAGAGCCTTGAGCAGACTGGAGAACCCAGCGCGCAGTCGATGGCTCATGGTGATGAGGAGAAGCGGTCGGATGAGCGGTGCGAGTACCAGCGGTTTAGAGGTGCTGCTCTCGTCGTGACTGTTGGTACTCGTGTGATACATGAAGCGCCGCACTGGGTCCTGTGGGATGATGACCACCGTGAGCACTGAGACGAAGTCCGCGAGCAGGAAGATGATCTGCAGGATGTGCCACTTGTTGACGAAATACATGCGCGGCCCCTGGTACTTGTACTTCATAGACAGCTCCAGTGTCAGCAGCGACAGACACACGAGCTCGATGGCGATGGATGCGTGGGTGGGTAGCACAGGGAGGTCCCACGTCAAGATCTGGTCACGGTCGCCGCAAGACTGCTGGAAGTAGCACCACGACGGCGTTTCGAAGAAGGTAAGCGTGAGCAACACGCACATGTTGGTCACGCGGACATAGCGCAGCCCGTGAAAGAGCCGCTTGTAGTGTGTGCGGTTGAGTCCGTCGAGGAGGTATTCCTCGCCCAAGAAGCGCCCGTGCACGGCGTCGCGAACGTACAACGCTGCCAACTCGATACGTTTGTTCAGTGTAGCTTCAACCTCGGAGCCTTCGCGTCGTAGCGGGCCAGGTGTAAATGAACCCAGTGGCGTCGCGACTTCATCGGCCAGAATCTGCGCCTCCACGGCATCACGTCGCGCGTTTTGCTGGGATACACGAAGTTCATCGATGTACAGCGCTAACTCGCGGTGATATACAACGACATAACCCAGTAGCAGCGCGCTAGAGACGGTCACGAACGTCGTGGAGACTACCAGGAAGAAGGCACCAAGTGAGAGCAGACAGCCCAAGAAGGCCGTCCACTTGGAGTACTGGAGACAAGACAGGTACCACGACAAGAAACGTCAGAGGAGACAAGGAAGATGCCTACACAGGGCAATCGACGGGATGGATACAGCGTCATACCATGCGGAAGGATGGGCGGAAAGTGGCGGACGAGAGCTCCTGGAAGAAGCAAGCGAAGTTGAGCAGGAAGAAGGTGAGCAGGAAGGTGGAGCTCACGACGGGGATGATGGCGTCCACAGTGCCACACAGCAGCGCGGCTTGACACAAGATCCACGTGCACAGCAACGCAAGCACGGACGGCCGTCGAGCAGCAGTGGCCGGTTCCTCTCTCTGCGTCGAGCGCGTGGAGGCGAACATGGCTGCGAGTGACGGCGTGAGCTCGTACAATTGTGCGTCATCGTCGTTGTCTTCGGCGATCGTCGTTGGGTATGTGGTCGCCATGTGTGTGGACTGAGCGTAGAGCGCCGTGAAGATGGTGGACGCGCCCTTGATGTTGGAGAGCGCAGAAGAGAGCGTGGTGAAGGCGATGCCCAAGAAGATCAGCGGTACGCCCAGCAGTGCGTCCACGACGATGGGCACCACGAAGGGTTCATTTCTCAGTGCATGGTTGTCCACACAAGCAGCCAATACCCCACCAAGCACGAGGTAGACCACGAAACTGAAGGCCAGCGCCTTGTGTACGCCCACGAGGAAGTACTGCGAGGCTTTCCGCGCCACGGCTGGTGACGCGCCGGCGGCGGTGCCTTCAGCTACGTGTTCCGCCAGGTTGGCGCCAGCGATGACTCCACAGAAGCCTGGGAAGAAAGTGGCGAACATCTGCCGGAGCTGCTGCGGCTGGCGGTCCACGGCGTTCTGACGGAAGTGCGCCATGGACATGCCCGTCTTGGTGGAGGCGCTGGGTACGGACAGGAAGAGCACGTTGCAGACGACGGCCACCATGACCATGACGAAGACGACCCGAAGCGCTCGACGAGTGATACGTACTCCCACCACGTAGATCAGTGTAAGTATGGCCAGTAGTACACTGGCGAAGGCCACAGTAACCCAGGAACCAGCGACGTTCCATGGTAGTGGGTAGGCGGAGGTAGTAGAGCTCATACCCAGCGAGAAGAGCGTGATTTCGGAGAAGCCCAGGAGATAGAAAGCGGCACCCACGCAAAAGGACGCGTAGAGCATGGAGCCGATCATATGCCCCAGTCGATGACCCAGCGAGCGTCGTAGAGAGCTGAAGAGGCCGCCGACAGCGTCGTCCACAGGGTTGTCGTCTGTGGACACGAGCGCCGACATGGAGCCCACAGTGAGGAAGGTGATGAGGAAGGCCATGGAGATGGCTATACCGGCATACCAGAGCCCCAGCGTGCCCACAACGGTGCCCAGCCGCATGAAGATGACCACACCCAGGATACTGCACACCACAGGCACGAAGGTGTTGCGCTGCTGCTTGTGCTGCACGTGCTGGAGTGAATCCACGTGAGCTGCCTGGTCCGCCAGGTGCTGGAAGATGTCGCTGCCGGTGGACGCCACGCTGCCGTACGTGCAGGAAGTCAGGTCCACGGGGAGCCCCTGCTCTTCTGCCTCTGCACGTGCCAGCATCTCCGCCGTGGGCAGGATGAAGCCGTACGGGTTGCTGCCGCCGCCGCCGCTGCCGCCGCCGCTGTCCATGCTGTCCGCCGCGCTCTCGCGTCGACTGTCGCGCAGGCTCCCGCCGCGCCGGCTGCCGCGTGTGCTGCGCACGCCACTGTCGCCTGCGCTCATGGCGGCCTGCGCACTCGGGTGCTGAAGTCGCTTTGACGGACTGGAGTGGCGAGCGGCGCCCAGATCTCAAGCGGCACGTGACCCATACTTAGTGAGGAACTCTCTCCGTATTACGACAGGGGGTAGGGCGGACCAACACTCCTGGAGGCCACGTGCGTGGCGTCACGGTTTCGCCGCCTGGAACTTCAACGTTTGGGGCCGACTTTGGCTCGGAGGACGGCGCGAAGCGGCCAGCCTGCACGCGCGCACGGAGCTCGCCGCGTCCTGGACCCGCGGCCAGCGCTCGGGCTGGTTGGTGCGCGCGGCGGCGTGCAGCTCGTCCGTGGCAAAGCGCACTCCGCGCGAGTCGGCGCCAAAGAGATGCGGTCCCCGTTTGTGCATCTCGGGTTTGCGTGTTGGCGGAGATGGGGCTCCCGGCAACAGCCTCGGCCTCGAGCGCCTTCGCGGCGGATCCACTGGACAGGAGCCGCCCCCTCCTGGGAATGGCGCGCGCGCGCGAGGTGCGGCTGGCCCGTGGGCGAATCTATTTGCAGTCCTGCTGGGCCCTCGGACATGCGCACTGGGTTGGGGTGGGGTGCCGTTTTCGCGTCGAGCTTGGTAAAAAAGAGAGGGAAAAGCCGTAATTACCCCTCCCGCCCCTGCGTTGTGTGACGCCAGACTGGAGCCCCCGCCCTTCGACCCCCCGCCGCCCTGTCCGTGACGATGTATGTGACTCCGATTCGGATCGGCCGGACCGAGGTAGTGTGGCCCACACTAGGTCCCAACGGAACGTTCTTGTGGGCCGTCGAGCCACCGAGCCGAGGCAGGTGGTTGGCCGAGGGGTGACGGCCCCGAGCGGCGCTCCCAGCTCCCCAGCAAAGACGCCCGAAGCAAGGAGTGAAGCGAAGCGACCTGCGGACCTTCTCCCCCTGGCCTCCCCCCCGCCCCCTCCTCTCTTCCTCTCTTCCTCTAGCACTCTACGCGACCGACACGATGACCGACGCGAAGGACAACGCGGCCGTGGCAGCGGCCGTGGCCGAGCAGGAGGAGCAGGCGGCGGCGCAGGAGATCCTGCACCTGCAGTGCCGCTTCTACGAGCAGCGCTTCCCGGAGATCGACGAGCTGGTCATGGTGAACGTGCGCTCCATCGCGGAAATGGGCGCCTACGTGTCGCTGCTCGAGTACAACAACATCGAGGGCATGATCCTGCTCTCGGAGCTGTCTCGTCGCCGCATCCGCTCCATCAACAAGCTCATCCGCGTGGGCAAGAACGAGGTGGTCATGGTGCTGCGTGTGGACAAGGAGAAGGGCTACATCGACCTGTCCAAGCGCCGCGTGTCGCCTGAAGACATTGCCAAGTGCGAGGAGCGCTACAACAAGGCCAAGACGGTGCACGGCGTGCTGCGTCAGGTGGCGCAGGAGAGCCACCTGGAGATCGAGGACCTGTACGCCAAGATCGCCTGGCCGCTCTACAAGAAGTTCAAGGTGGAGAAGCCCGGCGGCGGCGACGACGAGAAGAAGGCCGAGTACCTGCACTGCTACGACGTGTTCAAGATGGGCATTACGGACGAGTCGGTCTTTACCGGCCTGGACATCACGCCCGAGATCCTGGCGCTGCTCAAGACACAGATCCGCCGCCGGCTAACCCCGCAGCCCATCAAGATCCGGGCCGATATCGAGGTCACGTGCTTCACGTACGAGGGCATTGAGGCCATCCGCTCGGCGCTCAAGGCCGCGCAGGACATGAGCACGGAGGAGGTGCCTATCAAGGTCAAGCTCATTGCGCCGCCCATGTACGTCATGACCACCAGCACGCTGGACAAGCAGAAGGGCATCCAGAAGCTGCAGGAGGCTATCGAGACGGTGCGGGAGCACATTACGGCCAAGAAGGGCACCATGTCGGTCAAGATGGAGCCCAAGGTGGTCAGCGTGCACGAGGAGAAGGAGTTCCTGCAGATGATCGAGAAGCTCGAGAACGAGAGCCGCCAGGTAGACGGCGACGCTGCCGAGGATTAGAGGGTTCCAGACCGCCTCGGCTGCGGCAGAGCGGGGTGAGCAGGCCAGCAGCGGCTTTGCCAACTTCGGTAGTCTTTTGCTGCTTGCTGTAGATCTCCCGGTTTCCAGCGCAATGCGTCGTTCTCCCCATCTTTTAGGACAGCCACCGCGGCGTGATAACCGCCACGAACGGATTCAATGCTGAGTGGCTTTTGTGAGGAAGTCCCCGGGTTGGACCCACACACAGAACTGATGGATGCTACGCTAGCTGCTGGTCGACCGACAGCGCTTTGCGTAGCTGGACGTAACGATTGTTGGCTCTGCAACTCTGCGGTACTCAAGCGTCTCCCCTCTCTACACCGACGAGTCCTTGTCCAGGCGCATCCGCTTGTACTCGTTGTATTTCTTGGACGATCCTCGCACCTGAGCACAAACAGACACACCAGAGCAGTCACGTCAGCGCTCACACAAACGAACGAGCCAGCAAGTGGCCCCTGCTGGTAGACCAGCGCTGATGCGGACGTACCAGGTCAGCGGGGTACTTGTTCCCGTTCTTGATGATCTTGTCGTTGAGTGCGGCGGGCAGATCCACGTCGCACTTGTCTGCGAGTCGCACGAGGTAGATCAACACGTCGCTGAGTTCTTCGCCCAGATGCTCCTTCTCCCGGGGAGACCAGTCTGGCCAGTCAACACAGCGCAGCACAGCGCAGCACAACGTCAGTCCACTATCGTCCATCAACATCCACCATCATCCACATCCAAAGCCAAACCGTACCGGTGACGGTCTTGCACTCGCCCTTCCACTGGAAGATCTCGCAGAGCTCGCCCACTTCGCCCGTAAGAGCTAGTAGCAGGTTGCGAGGCGTGTGGAATTGGTCCCAGTCGCGTTCCTCGCAAAAGCTAGCGACGCGTTTGCGTAGCGCCTCGAACGTCAGCGTCTCCTCGAACTTGGAGGTCTGAAGAGTACTCCCACCGCTGACAGCCGGACTACTAGCACTCGCCACCGTTGTGACGTCAGAAGTGGTGGCAGGAGCTCCGCTCATGAACACACTGTCCTCCATACTGGTCTCCATACTGCCCTCCAGTAATGCCTCGCTGTCGTGTCCACTAGCGGTGAGCATATCTGCTCCAACAGGCTGAGCGTGGGTTTGCTCATTGGCGTTCTCGTGCTGCTGTCGCTGCAGTAAAGCCTGCGTCTGGACCTGCGCTTGTGCCTTCATGAGAGCTTGCGCCTGTACGTACAGGTTCGCTCGCGTCTCCGCCTCCTCTCGAGCCTGTGCCTCCGCTTGCGCTTGTGCTTGTGCTTGTGCGTGAGCTTGTGCTTCGGCTTGAGCCACAGCCTGAGCGTGTGCCTGCATCTGCTGGGCGTAGTTGGCTTCATGGTCGCTCGAAGTGGACACCACATGCTCAACGGCATGCAATTGACTCGCTGTAGTGGCTGGCGGCATACTCACAACGGCTGCAGCGTCTCCAGTAACCGAGCCAGTGGACGCTGACGTCCGTGCGTCCGCTTCATGCGTCGCTAGGTCATAATCCGCGTCGTGCAGCGCACCTGTGATGGTTTTCATGGCATCTGGGCCGATGGGATGGTTGTGCTTGTCGTTCACGCGCACCTTAACGCGGTAGGTGGCGCCGAACTCCACGGCGGAAGCGTAGACGTGGAAGGGACAGCCCAGGTCGCGCAGTTTGTGGCGGACGCGCTTGCCATTGCCACGCGAGCGGAACTTGATGCCATGCGTGCACTTGAAGGTCTTGGACAAGAAGTCGGCGATGGCTTTGCGGTCGTGCCGGCCTTTGGACACCGTGCGGTTGTACACCTCGAAGGTGAGCGACGACCGCTTGCGGATCGGGTGGTGCAGCTCCGTGGCGCGCGCCACAGCCGCGTCGAAGGCCGCCCAGTCGTCGTAGAACTCCTCAAACAGCGGCGGGCCCGGAGCAGCTGCGGTCGCGTCCGCTGTGGCCGCTGTGGTGTCGCCTGGCAGCCCCACCGCGGCGGCGTCCGCCTTCATCTCAAGTGGCTTCGACACGTCCATGCTGGAGCTTGAGAAGCTGGAGTGGTGACTGTCTTCGGGGGCGATAGGAGTGGTGCCAATACATGCACCATATGCCGCAGGAGGGACTCCACGAGCGTACCGAACCCATTGTTTTGCCTATGTTCTAGAACGGGCTCGAGCCGCTTCTGTCGCGTGGAATGGCACAAGAGCCCACGAATTACAGCTAACTCCTGGTCCGGTGCTAAAAACGCGAGCTAAAACGAGGGACTAAAACCAAGGGCCTGTGCTCCGCTCACTTTGCAGTCTTCCACGCGAGGCCAAAGCGGGAAGAAGCCGCGTGGGGATGACGCTGCTCGCCGCGCTCGCGCGCCAATGCGCGGCCACGACGCGCGCCGCCGCGTGCAGACCGAGAACCGCAGCGCGCTCTTCATGCGTGGAAGCGCTGGCGCTGCGAAGGTGGCCGGCGGAGCTGCGCGTGGCGTGCTTCGCGACGGACAAGAGCAAGTGGGGCGCTATGAACACGCGGATCCAGGCGCACGTGGTGAACGTGGTGGGCGAGGACGGCCAGATGCGCGCGGACGTGCCGCTGCGCCAAGCCATTGAGGAGGCCAAGGCGCAGGGCGTAGACCTTGTGCAGGTGGGTCAGAACGGCAGCGGCGTGGTGTGCCGCATGTTCAACGCCAAGAAGCGCATGTTTGATATGAAGAAGGCCACCAAGAAGCAGAACAAGCAGCAGAGGCCCAAGCAGGACAAGGAGGTGGTGTTTGGCGTCAAGATTGCGGTACGTACTGCTCGGTGAGTGGCTCGCTGCGCACTTTGGCTTGGGCGGGAGTGCTCACTGTATTGGATCCTTTGGCCTCGTATCTTGCTCCAGCCCAACGACCTGAACGTCAAGGTAAACCAGACGATGCGGTTCCTGGGCAAAGGCCACAAGGTGAAGGTCACGGTCAAGTTTGCGCAGATGTACCATCTCAAGGACGAGGCGCTGAAGCAGTTGGAGGTCATTCACGAGGCCATCGACCCGGAGGCGGCAGTGCCCGACGCCAAGCCCAAGGAACAGTACGGCGGCGTCTACGTCTACTACTCGCCCGTGACGAACTAGCTGCACGGATAGGAGCGCAGGGGCCACAAGCGATCGCCGCATAGACTTCCCGACGGCTGGCGAGACCCACAAGGTCGCATGGAAGCCTCGCAGCGTAACACTACAACGCAATATGGGCACGTGTCTTACACCGAATAGTATTTGCGCCACGTGACTCGGGGGACATGTGCTGCACTAATTGGCGCACGCCCAGAATCCCGCGTCCTGCTTCCTGCGTCGTACTGTCAGCTTCTAGTAGCTTTCGACCGTTTTACCCAGTGTCTTCCTGCGCGCCCTGAGACCGTGAGCGCTCCACGAGCTGCTTGTCCTGGATCTCAAACACGCCCGAGAAGCACGGCGTGATCTCCTCCTCGTGGTGCGTGATGAGTACCAAGTGCGTCTTCCTGGCCGCCACGCGACCAATGGTGTCCACCACCCGCAGCACGTGTGCGCGGTTGAACGGGTCCAGGCCGTGCGTGATCTCGTCCAGAATCAGAAGCTCCGGCCGAGCCGCCAGAGCTCGAGCAATCAGCACGAGCTTCTGTTCGCCCTGCGAAAGCTGCGCCAAACCGCGGGTCTTGACTGCACCAGGCAATGCCAGCAGTTGCATGGCCAACTCTGCTGTCTCCTCATTCGCCGCATTGGCTGCCAACAGCTCAAAGGCTGTTGGCTCCTGGTGACCAGCGCTCCGAGACGCCTGGCGCTCGCGCTGGACGCTCTGCTGCAGCATCTGGATGTGCTGATCCGTGGAGATAGCTTCACTTACAGGGGTGTCCTCCACCTGAGCCATGGAGCCATCAACGTAGATCTGCTGGCCAACCACAGAGACGTCGCCGCGTGTGAGACCGTGGCCTGGCGTCTGCATGAGCACACGCATCAGCGAGCTTTTACCTGAGCCGTTGGGGCCCAAGAGCGCCCAGTGCTCGTGTCGCTGGCGGGAGAAATCCACGTCTTCCAGCAGCACGCGCTTCTGGTCGTACGAGATGGACACGTCGCGGAGCTGCACGCCCAGGCCGCTGTCTGTGTCGTCGGCGTCGCTGTCCTGGCACTTGAAGAGCCGCTGGACCAGCGACACTAGCTCCGACTGTTCCATCGTGACGCGCTTGGCGTGTTCAGCGTCGTAGAACTGTTCCAGACGCTGCATCATGGCTTCATTGCGCTTGTCATCGTCGCGGTTCTCCGGCCAAGACACGATCTCCATAGCTGGCTCCTGTTCGCTGCGGCTGCTCGACTGCTTCCCCACCAGCACGGTGTGGGAAAACAGCTCTGGGAAGACTTGTTCCAGTCGATTAGCTACCAGTAACACCTGCGTCTTGTAGGCGAAAGCCTCGTGCGTGGTACTTGTACTCTCCACCAGTAGCCGTGTGAAGCCGCGCGTGAGTTGGCCCAGCATCCAGCGCAGCTGGCGACGCGCACGGACGTCCAGCCCGTCAAAAGGCTGGTCCATGATGAGTACAGACGCACGCGGAGTGTCCAAAAGCGCCACAGCCAGCAGCAGCTTCCGCATTTCGCCAGTGGACAAGTGTCGTACATGTTGTTCCCAGACGGGGAAGAGACCCAGTCGGACAATGAGATCGCGCGCCTTGGGCGAGCCAATGCCGCCCAGCACGTCGGCTACCACACGGTCGCGGTTCTTGGCCAGGAAGTCACGGTGTGCGTCCAAACTGAGGCTGGCTAGGTGGCAGGACGCCGGCAATTCTCCCTGGGCTTTTTGCTGCTTCACGTGTTTCTGCAGTCGCGCCAGGAACTGGGTTTTGCCGCTGCCGTTGAGTCCCAGGAAGCAGTGCACTTCGTCCGGAAGCAGCTTGTATGTAGGCGGGAGGGAAAGCACGGCGTCTTCGTTATCTCGGGCTGCGGCAGATGTAGCAGGCCGTCGAGGTGGTGTCGCACCGACGCCGAGAAGCGAACTGGTGGCGAAAGAACGAGTGGCGGCCGCGGACACGTCAGCAGCACGCGCGTATCGACGTGTCTGAAGGTCGGGGCTGGATGTGCGCGTGGGCGAGATGGAGGCGGATGTATGCAGCCATGCTTGAGGGCGCGCCCGGCGAGGTGGCGCGCAGGAAGAGCTGCGCAGCGCGACGCTGGCCCCTCGGAACGCCAGCATTTTCGCAAAATGGACGACGGTGACGTTGGGAGGGGATGAGCCACAAAAGAACTTGTACTGAAATCGTCGTTTTACACGGCCCCATCGTCTTGCGTTTTGTATGTTCGTAAAACGGCCATGGTACCGTAAGCCAAGATATGTCTACCCTATCTCCCCACAAAATCTGTTGCGCAAACAATTCTTGAATGTGTGCTCAACTTGTTCTCAGAGCGGACGGAAACAGCTCCACAAGCGAATTCCATACAGCCCAAGGCAGGAGCACGGCTTTCTCCTTTGGTTGCTCTCCTCTGGCCGCACGGATATCGTCTCCAGAGATCAAGTGCTGCTGCATTGGCCTCATCCTTTGCCTCTGGTAGTGCGGCCTTGAACTCCACAAGAGCGACGTCAGTGCTTTCCGGGATCAGCTCCACATTCTGCCGAAGTAAGGTATACGGATTCATGGACAGACAAAAGCCAAGGGATGCCGAAGCAACGACTCCCCCCAAGAATTGCTCCTTGGGACTCACAGAGTCGTATTCGTCTTCTCTCTTCGATCTGCTGAAGTAGTTCGGAGGCCGGTGCCAATTCGAAAACCAACGCGAAGGCGAACGCTCAGTTTACCACCAAGACAAGGATACGACCAGTGCCAAGACGAGCAGCAAGTCCAGTCCGAAACCCAGGCCCAAAACTGGATCGGAGTCCACCGGTCAGGCCAAGACCAAAGGCTGTAACCTCG
Organism: Halophytophthora batemanensis; assembly: GCA_023338225.1. NCBI lineage: Eukaryota > Oomycota > Peronosporomycetes > Peronosporales > Peronosporaceae > Halophytophthora > Halophytophthora batemanensis. Next base: position 24,022 of record JAADYK010000233.1, read on the forward strand.
TCGTTACTATCAGAGGGTTATGTGGGTCTCATAGCAAGGAAGGACGTCCACAGCGCCAAGCCGCTGGGTGTATGAAGGGTTTGACCTCCAGAGGTTATTACGTCTGCTATGGTACCGAGCACCCGCGCCGGGGAGCGGACAGCTGCGATGAGTATGCTTATTGAGAGGGCTTCAGCGTTGCGTACGCCAATACGATGGCATAAAGGAGGCAAGGCCGCAGTGAACAAGTCATCGACGTCCGAGAACACTGGTGTCTTCGTGGCATTGCGTCTGAGTTCATATAGGTCGCAAAAGAGTTCCAGCTCCTGTGATCCTAACGCGTGCATCACTCTCGAAGTTAAGTCATTCGGCTTTGTTCGAGAATTATGGCGTCGGGTGTGCTGCTTCATTATTAACTTCTTGAACTCCTCCAGTCTCATTTGCTCCACGGATAGCTCAAAGCCTCCTGAGGTTGCAGCAGCCCCGCTTCTTATCTACAACGTGTGCTCTGCAGTTCTCGTCGTTTCCTCGCGCCGCATCTGACTCGACTTCTTCGCCGACGTTGATTCAGAAGGTGAGCGCTGCGGAGATGTGCCGGGCTTTGCACTGCTGCTTCCGTTGAAGGCAAGCGCCAAGAAATCGACGCCAGTGCTGCCGCTACCGGCGAATTTCACACCCTTTGCGGGACTTCTTTCGCGTTCGCATTGCGAGCCTGAGGCATGGGGTAGCGGCGGATTGGTTGTGGCAGCACAATACGGCGGCGGTGGTGGCAAAAGCGTAGAGTTGCTGTCCTCTTCTAGGTCAATGCTCTCGAAATCGGGAGCTGACGGGGGGTAGAGCGTAGTAGTCGAAAGCTCCGTGGACATCGTAGCCGTGTCAGTCGCAGCAATGACAGCAGCAGAAGTTGGTTCCGTTGACTCGATAGTCATCGGCTCTGGGGAAGTGTTGGAAGCTGTTGGGACTGCAAGCACCCCAATAGACTGCGAAATGTGGCCAAAACACATCTCGCAAAAGGCCTCGCGCATTGGATTGAAGAACGTGCACTGGCCGCAGCTCCAGGTCTCAGGCACCGACACTTCTTCTGCGGCCGCTTCGGACCCAGCATTAGGCTCTGGGACCTCATCGTACTGGATCTGGCTGTCCATCTCGGTGTAAGCGGACACCAACTCACCTTCCTCATAGATAAGAGCATCTTCAGCATCGTCCACGGCATGCGCTTCCACCACATCGACGTCGCAGTACTCCCTCTTCCCTTCAACTGGGTCGTGATACTCCGAGCTATAGTCCACTTGCTGGGTATTAGCGTGGCCATAGTCCGTGGCACAGTAATACTGCGTTTCATCATAGGTTCCGCCCTCCGTCACACCTTCGTGGTCGTATTGTAGCCCTTGCTCTGACACAGTTGCTGGTACTCCAGTGCCTGGGTAGTCGTAGCTGCTCGTAGAATACGACAGAGGTGCTTCTTGTCCTTGCTGGTCTTTACTGTAGACTGCAGTAGCTCCCTCCCACGACTGAGCGCCTTGTGCATCTGCACCAGATGGACACACCACCGCGTAGTAATCGTTGCAGGTATAGCCCAAGAATCCATCGTGGTGTGACGTCGTCTCTTCCAGCACTTGCTGAATGGCGAGTTTCAGACGCCCGGGTAACTCGAGCCTGCAAGCACGAAGGAGGGCCACGATGATCTCAACTTCAGTCCCACGCTTCGGCTCTAGCACGATGCATGGAATGGTCAGTCAACCACAACTCAGTGACCTACGCTTGCCACTCGGTGGTCTCTTGGCGTGCACTCCGCAGATCGCCAGCCGTCTGGAACCAATGCTTGCTACGAAATGTCATCGCCGCACGAAAAGTGAGAGTCCCATTATGATGATGTAGCCTCGGTCACTTCACTTCCTACGTAGACACAGCAGCAGGGCATACTTGACGAGGTACTCGCAGATCTTCTGCAGCTGCTCGTGGCTTTGCATCTTGCCTATGCGCTTGGCGGCCGCCCACACAACACTCCCCGTCGGTGTATCATCACTCACCGCCCAATAGCTCATTGCTCTATCTCTGAGATCACCACACCTCTTGCTGACGCTGCTGCACTCGGACTGCGGCGCTTCCAAACTGGTCGCACTTCAGACCTCCATACTCGGCATCTATGAATAGGTGGACACTGTCGTCTACTCTGCATCGGCGCCAGCATCAGCACCAGTATCGTTGCCAAGTATGTGGCTCTTCTCCTGACGATGTGTCTCCAGCCGCTTCGCCGACACGTAGCTCTTGTCGCAACCATCGTAGCCGCACGCGAGTCGCGGCTTGGTAGAGGCAGCAGCCTGTTTGCCCCGTGATTCGCTCCGCTCTGGGTGGGCTTGCTTCAGGTGATGCTTATACTTGGCAACAGCGGTGAAGGAAGCCCGACAAGACGCCTTTGGACACGTTAACTTCTCGTGCATGCCATTGTGCGTTTCCACGTCGCTCTGCGAGTTCAGCATTCGATGGCAACCGCAGTAGCAGCAAAGCTGTGGTATGAACACGCCTGTCGTGCCCGTGCCAGATGTAGCACGGGTGTCGTCGAGTGGCCATGTCTGCTGGTCCTCTTCGTCTTGCTGATATTGGCGGGTGGTAGCAAGTCGTCTTTGCTTGCGTCGCAACTTCTTCAGCCCTTTCCACCTCTCGCGGAACATAGCAGGCCAATTGTGCTCGTAGTTCTCCCCGTGACGACACTGGATACGTGAAGTAGATTCCGTGCCTCGCTTCTTCGCACCAGTGAACCCGAGTTGCAAGTACAGTGGCCGCCAGAGTACGTCGCGGCGACTCACCTCCGCGAATGCACGACACACCAATGACATCCGGCAGAGCCGCTTGGCACTCATGAACGAGCAGACACGCTCCATGACGTCGGGCAGTAACAACACGTCGAACCTCCGCTCGTCCTGCTCGCTGTTGCTGCGTGGCCTCTTGTCCTTGGCTGAAGCCAGCGCTGTCGCACGCCTCCTCTTCCTCGCTTGCACGCCTTCTTGGTCTTCATCGTCCCTTGACTCGCTCAAGGGCAGCGGCGAAATCCAGTGGGGTCGGAGCAGTGCTATCATGCGAGGGAATGGCTGGCTCGACACTGAGCGGAAGGTCAATGGCCTCCTCCAACCTCGCCAAACGTTTGCTCGATCACCGACGTCCTCCTCAGCGTTGCAGGTGTCGTCAGCTTCGGAGGTGAACACTGCCACGTCTTCGTCAGATAAGAAGACCCAGTGTTTCCAGACCACGGCCACCCAGTGCACAGGTGCAGCAGCGTAAAAGTCCTCCTGCGCGATTTCGCTGCACATGCGCATCTGGAATTGCCGCAGTTGGTCCATCAAGACACTCGAGTCGGAGCTCGTGTTGCAGCGAAGACTGTCGACGGCTTGACGGCGGTGAAGTGTGACGTACACGATCCAGAAGACTAGCTGTCGCCGTCGTTGTTGCCTTGGGCCGCTCGTCGTGTCTTGCAGGTGGTTGTAGCGATCCAGCAGCGTATTGAGGAGGTGAAATACGGGCGGCAGCGGCACTAAGTCGACGTGTGCGCACACGCCCACGAGGAATAGAAGCAGCGGCTCCGGTTCTTCTGTCGCCGCTTCGGTTCCAACAGCATTATTTCGCTCGACAAGTGCCACGACGAGCTCGGACGCCAGACCCTTGGTGAAAATAGCAGCCACGGCTGCAAAAAGCGCCACACGAGGCGGCACAGCAGTCGTCGGCGTGCCAAACGAGTCTAACAGCGCAGACATGAGTGCCGGCCTAACCACGGTGCCTGCTCGCCAGCACGAGAACGAGAACTCCTGCAGCGCCGTGAAGAATTTGTCGAGCAGCAGATCGTCAAACAGTGCCGCTGCGGCATCCATCTCTGTGCTCTTAGCCTTGCTCTCTGCGTTGCCACCCGCACAATAAGACCTTGCAACACTTGGTCGGAGCAGTTTCTCATACACCATAAAGCGCAGGACGGTTGACATGAGCTCCGTCACGGCCTCCTGCGCCTCCTCATCCTTCGCTGAGCTGCTGTTCAGCGTCTCCAGCAATCGCCACATGCCACCAACGTGTGCGAAAACGCAGTTTGTGCGCTGACGACGGGAGCCTTTGTCATCGGAGCCATAGCGAAGCAGCACGCACTGGAACGCACTCGGATGCTTGTGTGCCAACTGCGCCGCGAACGGGAGCAGCGTCGTCCAGACGCCAAAGCACGACATCGCGTGGAAGCGCGGTTTGATCTGCGCCGGCCGCCACTCACAGGGACGAGTTGCAGTCGAGCCAGC
>JAADYK010000234.1:0-28221 GCA_023338225.1 Halophytophthora batemanensis
GTGCACTACGACTCGTTGAGCGTGCGTCGCGTATGACTACTTTGACGGCGAGGACGACGAAGACTTTGAGGGGGCTCTCGAGATGGACTATGGAGCGCACCAGTTCGGCTTTGGCGTGGGGGCGGCGAGGTCTCCGCGCCGACTGGTGTTGCAGGAATAGAGGCGAGAGGCAGATACCAGGCGCAGAGACATTCCAGAAGCAGGAGTCCGTCAGCAAGGCGAGCACCTTACGGCCAAGTACGATATCTTAGCTTCCTTTGGTCTACATTGGTACTACTTTCTACACGGGTTGAGATGTATCATACACAGCTTGACCACTAGGCACTTCCGTTGGTGCCCGCAGAGCGTGGGGACTCATAGATAACTTCATGCGCGCTTGTCTTCGACTTCTGCCAGAGCTTCTTTCACTCTTGGCCGTGCTTGACCCCCCTCCTTCTGCCCCTCGCTTCCGTTGATCGTGGTTCAGTCGCGCCGCCTCCAGGCAGCTCATGCCACGTCGCTATACCCGCGTCCGGGCAGACTGAACCGCGTGAAGCTGGCCAGACTCCCGAGACTGCCCGGCCGAGAGACGGCGCTGGAGTAGCAACTGCTCGAATTGGCCGTCATGGACGAAAGGCGCGCCCAGTAGGTAGCGTCGTCGACTTCGGCGTCCTCGTCCTCCAGTAGTCCCAGGAGTTCTTCGCGGGCGATACTCAGCACATCGGTGTGCTCCACGTCGGCTATACAGGCGTTGCAAAATGTACGCTTCTTCTCCAACACGGTGTGCTCGTCGGGCGCCAGCGCAAACACCTGCTTCTTCACGGAGCACTTGGAGCACACAGGAAGGTCGCAGCTCGCGCACAGGCGGTGATAACTAGTCGGGAAGCGAGCGCTCTTGTGGCACACACTGCAGCGCCTGCTCGCGCTTCGAGATTGTTGGCTCTTGCGACGACACACAAAGTCGCTGAGGTCGTCCGCGAACGAGTAGGTGCGGGTCGAGTGCGCGCTCCAGCCGCAGCTCTTACGCATCTTCCAAGACAGTTTCTTGACGAGCGCGCACTCGTGCTTGCGCGTGTACGCTGCCCATTGCGTCGCAATCGTCTGCAGTGAGATGTTGTTGAGAATCTCGCTCTGCGTATTGAAGTCGAAGAAGCCGCGCACGTAGATCTCCACCGTGGACGGTGTCTTCTGTCGGTAGAGCGCGCACACCGACATGTTACCGCGCTCGACGTCGTGCGACTTGGCGAAGTTTGGGAACTGCCCGAACGCCACCGAGTGAGAGATATTGTAGCCGATGCGCTCTCGTCGCCGCGTGTGCACGATGCCCGTGGCATCCAGCGAGACGTAGTCGCGGCGGTCGTACAGTCGCCATTTGGCGCTCACGTGGCGGAACGGGTTCTCGAACGTCGGCCGCACAATCTCGCGCAGTACCTTGCTCTCCAAGATGCCGTCCTGTGTGCAGGCAGATTTGATCGTCATGGCCTCGTCCGTGGTGGCCACGGCACCGTACATGATGTCGTCCAGCTTGCCTTCCACAGAGCCCAGCATCAGTAGCTGCGGCGTCGAGGGGCCCTGTGCAGTCGCCGAGGCGCGCTCTTTGTAGATTCGCACGCCATCCTTTCGGCGCAGCTCCTTCCAGCGCGTGGGATCCGCCTGGCCGTCTTTCGTTACCACGAGAGTGTTGTACTGCTCGATGTTGTGTGCAGCCAGCGTGTCGGCAAGACCCTGCAGCATCTTGCAGTCCTGCCGCGGGATGCTGAGCTCCGGCAGCAGGTGTGAGAGCCTCATCTTCTCTGTTCTCCAGCCTTCCTGTGCTTGGTGATTCGCTTGTCGATCCGAGAGTGAGCGAGTCCACACCGAGAAGAAGCGTGCAGAACGGATGTATGTGGGCTCTCCTGGCTCGAAATTTACCACTGCTGCTTAGCGCCGTGCTGGCGCTCGTGGCGGCTGTGACGCATATTCTCTGTTCAGAGCAGAACTCTTGTGACTCCGGTGCACGCTCCAAGGTGCTGAAACCTTCGCAGAGGGTGGCTTCGGGTGGAGTTCAGGCCTTCGGAAGACGGGCCGGACGCACATATTTCCAGACTGCGGCCAGCTTTTAGCCGGGCCAAAGAACGATAGGAGCAATAGGAGCAGTAGTGACTAGTTGCGGAGTAAAGCGGCTGCGAGTGCTAGTACCGCGGCTTTCAGGTCACTGAACACTCGCGGAGAGAGCTCCACGCCATTTGGAGCTCACCATGCGTGCAGGCAGGCCCCGCAATCCTTTCCAGCACATGCTTATCTTGAAGCTGGGCTGGGCTCTGTGCCCATGGGCCACAAGCTCGTAGTATTCAGAGATCAGGTCGGCTGGGGGCGGAATTGTGGTCGGTGCGACGGTCGAGCTGCAGCCGACGCCATGCAGCCGAAGAACCGCCGTTTACGCTCGCACTTGCGCATGCGCTTCCTACAAACACTTGGAAGGTTAACACGCATGGTCCTCGCGTCGGCGAAAACATGCTTTAGTGATTCTGATACTCCAGTGGCTGTGCGCTTCGATGGACCAGCCACCCAGTCTGACGTGGTTTGGTTAGCTCCAGAGCAGTGGTCGGGTGGGTGGGCAGCCACTCCATAGACCGTCGGCATGGACTGGAACAATGCCAGCATCATCGTGAATTGATGAGTGATCCACGTGACTCGCAGAAGATCAGCGTACGTGGTGCACCTGCCGTTGGATGCGAGTTTGTTCGTCGTGGACCGCAGGTAAGGCGCGCTAGCGAAAAAAGAACTGACGTGCTCGGTTAGCTGGATAGAATCGACTCCAATCGTTTAGTTGCGCGCACTATTACTCGAAACTCGAAAGCACGGAGGCTGGACTGGGCTGGGGCTCACACCCAAGGGGGTTTCTTTTGCGCGCGCTCACGCACACAGCTCGCTTCCTCTGTGTTTTACCGGCCGGCTTAAGGGCAGCGGCTTCTGAATTGATATCGACAGTCGCGTGATGTCGACTCAATGCCATTTCGCCTCGCTCAGAGACGTCGATCCCCTGGGACCTATGCTGGCCACTCCTGAGCAAACCGTTACGAAAGTTCCTCTCATCCATGGAGTCCATTGCTTAGGACCTAGGACCGACCAGCTTGCAGAGACCGGGACGGGCGATGGATAAGGGGAAGAACTATTCGTGCACTGCCCAGTTTGGAAAGCAGGGTAGACGCTGCACCCTGTCTGCCTCCACGACAGCACGTACCGCAGAGTGCAACCCAAAGGCACCTGCTGCCATGCGGCTCTCGTCGAGCGGAGACTCGGCCACACCTTTCACGAGGTCGAAGTTTGAAAAAGTACTTCAAGGGGCAGTAGTTGAAGTTGATCGCGTTTCCTGCATCGTGATTGGCTGAACGTGCGAAAGCGCGATCTACTGCTGCTCCTCGACGAGCAGTGATCGATCGATCAAGCGCTTATCTTTGCAACCCCTGACCAGTTAGAAGGGGTCATTACACTGCATGCTGTATGCGCCAAGCCATTCGCTACAGTACTGTAGTTCTCACGTAGTTTTCGACCTGACCTCGTTATGCTCGCGGAGTGCACATGTCGATTCTTGCGGCGTTGTATGGCCCAGTTTGGTTGTCCTTGCTGTAACTGTACGACTCCAAACAGACTCTTACATGTATGTTTATCCCCGCAAAACTGCATCACCACAATGGCAGGATACGCAGCATGAGTCTATCGTAACCCGGTACGTGCATCTGGTGCTAGCCGAAGACAGACGCTGGTTCTCTCGTACCCACTGATTTAGGCCATTACGCCGGCGCGCTTTAGATATCCCTGGAAGTGGTGTTGGAAGGCTTGACACCATGGCACCTGCCAAACCTTCACACTTCTCGTACCTGCTTGGCTGTCGCTGAAGCACAAACGATGCAGTTCGCATCCGTACCCACCGTCGACATGGCTGGATGTACTGTGGCGGGCAGCCATGCAGTTTCAGCACAGCCACGTATGTCCTAGTGACAGGGTGTGAACACTCCAGCATCATTAAACTTGCCGACGGTCGAGATGCCCAGCTCGAACTGGGAAAGAGATGGTGGTTTGCTGCGGGTTCATCACCAGAGTCTAGATGGTCGCTGAAACTGCAAGCGAGATCGTCTGCATGTGCATTTGCCGCATAAGGTCGCATCCATCCGACGATGAACTTGGGGGTGACAGTTCGGGGCGCTTGGCTCATCGAATGCACTTTGTGATAAACTCAATGAACATCCATGCTGGGGTGCGTACTGTGTGGCCAGCGTATCCCGGCCGTCACGAGGGAACCCACCCGCCGAATCACTCACAAGTGGGATTGCCCTTACAATTTGCAAGGCCCTGGTTGGTCTTTGATAGTGTTGCAGTGTATGCGCTCCAATTATTCGCGTTGCCTCGGGGCAGACAGTAACACAAACGCACGAGGTGATTGGTGATTTCACTTGCCCTCCATCGGAAACGGGGTGCCATGCACGCTTTCGTCGGGGTGCGGGAGACGGTCCACGTTGTGAGCGGGATCAATCGCGGACCAAGACGCTGCCGACCACGATCTTGAAGAGCCAAGCTAAAAGCAGCCACTTGCTCGAGTCAAGAGCTTCTGCGACTGCGGAGTTGTGCGGGCGTGCATGCTCTAGGATACCGCCGAAGATGGGGGGCCTTGCATTCGCTTACCCTGTATGCAAGCTTCCCTGGTCAGCTCTATCAAGATGGTACTCGCTTTCATTGCTCGCGTAAGGTGTCAGTTCGGACGGGGGAGCGTTCGAGCGTCTAAAACATCGAAAAACGTGAGTTGCTTCAGAATCTAAGCACTCCTGTAGAGTACCCTTAGCATGTACGTGTCTGTCCAGCGCCATCCTGCGAACTATTTCGAGAGTTCGCCTTCAGGGCTCCAAGTGTCCATCCAACTGTGAGGGATGACGATGGATCGCACCGGGTGTCGGTGGGTGCTGAGAGCGAGCACCACCCAACCAGCTGCCGGTGACCGGCAAGTCATGCCGGTCTGCGCTGAGAGAATAGACGAGACGCCCCACACGCGAGAAAACACGATTCGGTTGACACGGCTCGTTGGACGCTCGGAAAACTGTCAGCGGACTGCACCGTCGCGGTCAGCCTTCCATCGGTGCACCAGCCACCTTGCTCGCCCAGAGGTTTGGGCGGCGCATGCCATTGGCTAAAAGTTCGAACGTAGTCATGTCTACGCAAAGCGATTGGCCCCTGAAGTCCTTGCTACTGTGGTTAGGGCCGTAGCAGGTAGAAGTCCAGCAATGAAGTAGTCAGGTGGGATGCCTCCCCCCCTCTCGTGATGACACCGAAGCTGCAACCTCACCGTCGCTGTACCTGGCTGGTTAGCAGGACGGCTCGGTCCAGAGTCCCGCCTTGCGCACGGGCCTAACTGTTCTGACCACCTGGCGTAGAAGTCCAGCCACCAAAGGCGTGCTCTCCAGTGCAGGGAGCAGGGACGTTCCTCGCGGGACTGACAGCTCATCAAAAGGAAAGCTCCGCGGGCGTCACTTTCATTCTTTGCTCTTCGTTGACGTTGGTCTGCCGCGCCGGCTAAGCCAACTGTGCTTTGCGCTTGGTTGAGGGCAAGAGCGGCGACACAAAACCATCCGACATCTCCGAAGGCGATCACACAGTCCGCTCGAGACGTACTGAACGCCAAGCATGCGTATCTCCCAGCTTCTCCCGACGCTGGAGATGACCAAAACGGACCTCACCATGCTGCAGAACCTGGCTGACACGCTGGCAGCACACAACAATGAGCAGTACAACACACTCCTGGTGACCAAGGACGGACTGGCCGACCCCACGCGGTGGCGCGAAGTGCGGCGCCGTGACAACCTCCGCATCTACAAGGAGCGCACGGACATCACCAAGCACGGACCCACGACCCCACAGCTTCTCCTGCTGGGCACCATGGAGGGCAAGCTGGACGACATCATGTACGGCGCTGTGGCTACAACGGACGAAGCTATGAAGGTCAAGTCCGCTTCCACGCAAGACAATGTGCTAGACAGTAAGGTGCTGTACGAGATCGTGCGTCCAACGTTTGAGAGCCCGTTCCGCCATGTGAGCGTCAAGTGGCGACTCATGGACTCGCGACGAGATTACGTGACACTGGACGCCACAGGAATCGTACACACCGCGAAGCGCGAGCGTGTTGGCTACAACATCTCTCACTCGGTGGCGTTTTCCGAGCTCCCGGGCTTTGAGGGCACGCACGGCGTCGAGCGCGGCAACATGTCCGTGTGCTCGCTCTATCGGCAGAAGACGCCGACAACCGTCGAGTGCTACGTGCGGGGCTTCTTCGAGTTCCGGACGCAGAACGAGATGATCAACAACTTGGCCATCCAGGCCATCGCAACACAGTGGCTGTGCTACGCTCGGAAGAATGAGTGTGCGCTGATGAAGAAGCTCGCGTGGAGAATGCGCAAGAGTTGTGGGTGGAGTGCCAGCTCGAGTCGGACGTACTCCTTTGCAGATGACCTGAGCGACTACGTTCCGTCAAACAAAGCACACACATCAAGTGCCAAGGCGCTGGTGACAGCTCCTCGCTGCAACGTGTGCCACAAGAGCTCTCGGTTTATGGGCAGTGCGCGGCATACCTGCAAGAGCTGCGGTCATCAAGTGTGCTCCAAGTGCTCCTTGAAGAAGTTGGTGTGCGCGCTGGCGCCGGACCAGCACACCATCTTGCAGAGAAGGCGCACATTCTGCACGCAGTGCATCGGCGAAGTCTACAACACTAGCGCGCTCAGCATTGCGCGGGAGGAGCTTCTTGCTGAGCAGCAGGAGCAGGAAGAGTCTCGATGGAACGACTCGGATCGACTGTCCTGGGGCAGCTCCACTTCGTCGCACCAGAGCACGTTCTACTTGTCCGGGGCACAGAGATCCAGCAGCATATCGAGTGTGAGCAGCGTAGACTGTCGACGCTTTTCCGGCAGAAATGCAGATTTCTCGATTTAAGCACAGAGCCTGGAGGAGTATTGCTGCGCTCCCTCACACACATTCGCGTCCAGAGGTTGCCCAAGGAAGTAATGTGCCATATTGCCCGCATGAATGGCTTGAGATTCGTGGGGGAAGACATTGTTGGTCTGCACTCTGTCGCGAGCGCTCGAGCAATACTCGACGAGTATCGCTCCGCGGTGATGCAGACGCTGCCAACCACAGCAACCACAGGCTTTGGTCCCCATATGCTGCGATATTGCAGGGCAGAGCAGTCCATCGGCCAGTCAACCCGCCCAATTAGACCGTTGCGACTTTCAGATGCCACCTCACAATCGGTTCAGTCGAGTAGTGACGATCGCGGTGAGCATTTCCGGGCCGCGCAGCAAAGCCGGGTGTTGACACCCAGTTCAACCACGAGTCCAGTTTCAGCTGTGCACTCTTCTGGACCGTGCCATCGAGTTTGGGACTACAATGAACGTCTCCGCGAGCTTCGTGCATGCATTCAGACCTGTGCCACGATTTCTAGTCAGGGTCTCCGAGGAAGAGCTGAGCTCTATGGCAACTAGCTCGAAGGCTCAAGACGCTTGCTGAACGAACACTTGAGGCCTCAGGCATGGCCAGGCATGATTGCCTTCTGAAGAGCTTTCGTTAGGCGTGATACTCGCTAAAGTACTCGGGCTCCCACTTCAAGCAAAGTCATGAAGCCCACTGCTATCTTACAAGGTCATGGCGGTGACCACCTAAATCCCAGCACTGTCGCGGCCAATCTGACTCCGGGCAGTGATTCGACTGCGCCGAGAGACTGCGCTCTGGGTGAAGTTGGCAGTCGACGAGCGTGCCATCTCCTCCGCCTGGGCGACGCATTCCTCGTGGAAGGCTGTCGAGCTCTGAAGCTCCTCTCTTGCCACTGCGAGGGCGTCACTCTTGTCTACCTCGGCGAGGCAAGGGGCACAGAAGCTGCGTTTCTTCTCCAGGACGGTTCGCTGGTCCGGTGCCACCACACACACGAGCTGCTTGGAGCAGCAACGCGTGGACACCTGACGCATGCAGCTCTTGCACGTCTTATACTTCGTGCCGAGGAAGCCAAAGCTCTTGGAGCACACAGGGCATCGGTTCGGGTGTGCCGCTTTCTTCTGCTCCTGCTGCTGTTGCTGTTGCTGTTGTTGCTGCTGTGTGGCCGACAGCGATAGCCGCTCGTCGTACAGCGACAACCGCGTCGTGCACCCTGAGTTCTTTCGCATGCGCCACACTAGTTTCTTCATGCGCGAGCACTGGCGCTTGCGCGCGTACGATGCCCACTGGGTTGCGATGGCCTGCAACGACATGGTGTTCACCATCTCGTTCTGCGTGTGGAAGTCGAAGAACCCGCGCACGTAGATCTCCACACTGGACGCTGTCTTCTGCTTGAAGAGCGAGCACACGGACATGTTCCCGCGTTCGACGTTGTGCGAGGACTCGAAGCCCGGGATCTGCGCGAACGCCACCGAGTGCGAGATGTTGTAGCCGATGCGCTCGCGCTTGACCGTGTGGGCGATGCCCGTGGTGTCTAGCGACACGTAGTCGCGCGCGTTGTTGTACAGCCGCCACTTGATGCTCACGTGGTGGAACGGGTCCTCCACCGTCGGCGTCACCAGGTTGTGCAGCACCTTGCTGTCCACCACGCCGTCCTGCGTGCAGGTCGACTTGACGCGGATCTGCTCCTCGGTCGTGGTCACGGTGCCGTACATGACGTCCTCCAACGTACCGTCCACGGTGCCCAGCAGCAGCAACGACGGCGTCGTCGGGCAGCCGTCGTGTCTGGCGCGCTCGCGGTAGATACGCACGCCCTCCTTGCGGCGCAGCTCCTTCCAGCGGCTGCTGTCGGCGAAGCCGTCCTTGGTCATGATGAGCGCGTTGTACTGCTGGATGTTGTGCACCGCCAGCGTCTCGGCCAGCTCGCGCAGCAGCTCGCCGTCCTGCTCCGTCATGGCGAGCGGCGGCGGCCGCAGCTCGTGCGACTGCTTCATGCTTGCACTGCGACTTGTGGGTTGAGACTCCAATGCGTTTGTGACAGAGAGCGGAACGCCCCACCAAAAGGCTGCCAAAGCTCCTTCGGAAGGGAAGGCCGCGCTGGCGAAGGTCGTCCAAAACAGAGGCAAAGGGCAGACGAGCCGGAGGGCAGATGAGACGGAGGGTCGATGACGCAGATGCCTAACCCTGCGGGTCGTCCCTTCTGCTCAAACTTTCCGCGTTTCGCCGGCGCCAGATATGCGCCAATCAGCGCGGGCGGCGGCCGCTTTTGGGCCTATCGGAGCGGGGAGCCGCGCTGCTCGGGTTGTCCGAAACGGGCAGCTCATTTCGGACGACGGGAGGAGGAATAGCAGTTCTGGCAGGTCGCCGCGTCGCTTGAATATAAGGTCTGGCAGGCCATACGCGATTTCGACCGATAACTCAGTGGGACTCCGAACTGGCCCGGCGCTGAACCCAAAGCAGAGACGTGGTCGGCGCAGAAAGCTTGAGCGCCGGTCGACGGGGCCGCAACTCGCCGAGCGCCGAGTCTGTGGCGGCGAGGCGTCCGAGCAGGGTTGACGCCGCCTTTCGGTCCAGAGGTGGCTTCGCGAGCGCGGCGGACTCCTTTTCCACGGGGATCGGGGCCGCGCGATCGCCCCAAGGCGAGAGCGCCGAGGCGAGGAGCACCGGGCAGGACGCACCCAGTGGAAGTTCTGCGGCGACGGGGCTCCGCCCTCCGCCCTCCGCCCTCCGCCCTCCACCCTGGCGTGGCGCCCCCATGGCGTCCGCGAGCGGAGACCATTCATGGCCACGGCAGCGCGAGCCTCCGCGCGCTCCCCGGCCAGCTGGGCCGGCACGGCGTCGGCATGGCGGCGTCGAGATGAAGGCCGCCAGGCCATGGAGGCCATGCTCGCGAAAGATGAAGAAGAGACTGTGCGCACTGGACCGATCTGCCCCGAAAGAGGCTGATTTTAGTCGGAAGGGGCAGACCTTGGCGTTCGCGCAACGGCGAGGTTGCGGCCAAGTGGGCCTCCCACCTCGCCGCAACTCGCGGAGCTGAAGGCGGGCTTTCCAGCTCGCCGGCGCTGAGATGCAGGTCTGAGGTGCAGGCCCGGGGTGTAGCTCGGTCTCGCTGGTGTGTCCACCGACTCCGCGCACGAAGAAGCAGCCCGGGCCAGTCTCACCGCGCATGTGCGGCGTGGCGTGGCGTGGCATGGTGTGGCGCAAAGGGGGCGTGCAAGCGAGCTCAGCGCAGCTTGCGGCGGGGTGGCCGACGGCGGCATCGCGCCGAGCAAAGCAGATGCACTCTGGACACCAGTCAGACAAACTGGGAGGCCAGCTCGGGTCGGACGAGCTCGCACTGAGAAAGTTGAGGTCTTGCTGAGCGCGGCGCGCCGCCGGCACGGGCCATGCTCGCCACGCCGACCAGCATCCGCGCAGAGACCAGATAGTTGACGAGGCGGATAAGAAGTTGCGTCAGCTTTGCAGTTGTGTCGGTGCGACCTGCTGAAAGCCAGCCAAGACTCTTGTCCCGTGGAACTTGGTCGCCTTGCAGGCTTCCAGACTCTGTGGGAGCCGCAGTTCGCCATGCGCAGTTCAGTCGTCGAGGCTAGCCGTCCTCGCTCTGGGCTCAATTGCTGGCCCGAGATCGTCGCCCAGGATGTGCACGGGCCCGCGCAGACGCCAGGCACATCGCATCGCTGGGGCTGCCCTCGCACGATCAAGCTGATCGTCTGGTCTTGCATTCAAGTGCCTGGGCTGTCCAAGGCACGCGCTCGACGTCGACTAGCACTGCTGACTCGTTTGTCGTTGTCACACGAGACTCAAGTCAAGCACGACGGCCGCAACCATTGCGACGGCGTGGAGGTTGCGTCGACTGGAGCTGCACTACTGGTACTTCGTGGCACCCAGCCATCTGTGTAGTACATGGTGTCCACCCAGGAGTGCAGCGCTTGCCGGAGCCTGCAGCGCATTCGACAATCGGTGATCCCTGGAAGGCACGCGCTTGGCGTCGACCAACCCCGTGCGTTTCCAGCATAACCTCCCGCTGAGTGCGTCTCGACTGTCCAGGCCTGCTTCAGGTTGGTCTGCCGACTCGTTTACTGCCTTTGCCAGACGAGTCCGCGGAGCACAGCAGTTGCGACGACGCGGAAGTTGCGCTGGGTTGCACTAGTGCGTGCCATTTATCCGGGTACCAAGCAGCGCAGCACTCACCGGCGATCTCCTGAAGGCCGGGTTGCGGCCTGTCACCGTCACGCATCCACCAGCTCTTGACTGAAGCGCCGAACCCAGGAAGCCAGGAACCCAGCAGCCTGGCAGCACGGAAACTTCTCGCCGAGCGGCCATTATGGATGCGGTGCCAGATGCGATCCCCCAACGGACTGAATGTCATCCCGATGGAGTCGCTTCCAGTCACTCCAAGGCTGCAACGAACCGTGCACCAATAGACGACGCAATGCTCACTTGTTTGTTGAGATGCTGACCGTGTTCGTACCACAGTTCCTGACCTCCTCCACATGTGGATACAGTGTGGCCCGGTCCATGGTCCGGTCCAGCTCGCGTTACTCCTCGTGCCGTCACACGTCACGCCCGCAGCACAACTCGCGCTGGATCTCATCGAGGTTGCTGCACCAGAGCTGCGATGGGTTCAGGAACGTTGGTCCACCTGCTTGTCTGCCTCCAGCTCGTGCAGGATCTCTTGCCACAGCCCAACGCCTTGAGTCACGCTTCTAGCGTAGCCTGGCTCTCAAGACGATTCTGGTCGCTCACGGCGTCCTGCGGGTCCATGCATGCCTTGAGATAGTCGTATTCGAAGCGTCCAGATCGGTAGAACCCTCCACGTTTCTTCAGACAACCAAGCACTGCCCCATTAGGAGATTGGCGTAATTGCGAGGCGTAAATGTAGGCGCGGACACGGACGCACCAGCCGAGTTCGGCTCGACCTTATCTGCCGACACCACTTTCGTCGACTCATTTCCAACCTCCGGCGCCGTGGCCGTGGAATCGTATGCCTGCAGTTTCAATCTCGCAGTTTGCTTCTCCAACTGGCAGTGGTGGTTCTCCAGCGCATTGTGTCCTCGGTTCCCTTCCACGTCCCGCCCACCTTGAGGAACTCTTCCAGGTCAAACCCGGACCGGAAGAAGTTGAAGTCGAGCAGTTCGTTCTCCTTCGTATACGCGGGTGAGTAATAGTCGTATCCGAAGGCACCAGATCGGTGGCGCCAACCTTCTTGCTGCGGCCGCGCGTACACAGTGCCAAATGTGCAGCGGAACTCAGGCGGCGTGAACTTGAATTCCCAGGCCTTTTTCGGGCGCCGCGACGCCCTCGCCTTCTTCTTGCTCTTCTGTTTGTCTGTCTGTTCGTCGCCCTTCGCCTTCTTCCTGCCAAGAGGCTTGGTCGTCGGTGTCAGCTTGCGCTTCGAGCTTGTCGCCGACAGCGTCTGGTTGACGGCTGCTTTAGGTGTGACCAGTTTGGGCGACACCAACGTGCTTGTGCTCAACTCCTCGAGCACCGATGTCGTCGCTGAGGATACTTCGACCGAAAGGATTGCCTGGGCCTTTAGTGGTTCGCGAGGAGCAAAGCTGATCATTTGACGGTCTTCCACAGACTACTCCACCTCGCTTGCCTCGGCAGCTAGACAGCTAGACTGCTAGACAGCTAGACTCTTGAGTACGGCGCGCTTCTTGGTCTTGAAGATGGGATCATTCAGTAGCCCGGGTGCCCTCAAACTTGGTGGCAGCCTGGACGAACCAGGCCTCGGGGTCGCTCTTGGGGAACCACCCAAAGGCCTTCTACGCGACGGGCCACAGCAACTCCCAGAGCACGCCGCTCGCTATCTCGTCCTCCTAGGTAGCCTCCAGCGTAATAAACTCCCAGCATACCTTGACCCTCGACTCGAACGCGTTGGTGTTCAGGAGGAAATTGGTCGACTCCACCCAGGCATCGAGCACAAGGCGGCATTTACCACTGCAGATGTGCCAGCTGCTGGGCTCCAGTAGCCTCGACGGCTCCTCAAACGCCTTCGTGAACTCATCGGCAGCACCTGGCGTCTTGAACTCCTCGGGTGTGTCCGCCTCCGTCTTCGTGCCCGGTGTCTTCACAGGAGAGTTGGCCACAGTAGTCGTTGCCGTCCGTCCGTCCGGACGAGACGACCGCAGCCTCCTCGAGCGTTTGATCGGCCTTCGTGTCATTCTTCAGAGCTCGCTCGTACAACAAATCGACGTTCATCATAGCGCCCCACGCTGACTCGTTGTCCGAGTGCTCGTACTCCTTCCAAGCCTTATTGCCAACCTGTCCCGTGGTCGGTGTCGACTGCACCTCCATACCTACACTCATTACCACTCCGTGCCGAGTGCGGTCGGCGGTCTGCAGTCGGCACTGCCACCGTCAAGCCAGACTCATACCGAGTATCCACGACCGCTGATGTATTGCTCCACTCCCGACTTTCACCTTGTACAGCAACTTGAACACTGAAGAACTTGGTGATCTACTCGTTGGTTTACACCTCCTTTGCATACGCTGTAGCTTCATCGCAGGCATGGTGGAAGCACGCATCTTTTGCTCGCACACGATGCTACCCTCCTTGACTCCAAAGTAATGGCACATCTTGTCGAAGCCGCTGGTGGAGTTCCAGCGCACCATGCAAAGACTATCCGCGCGCACTACGGAAAGCTGTCGCGTGGGCGTCGATCCCGAGGGCATCTCGTGAGACTTTCGAGGCTTCACACCAAAGAGGAAATAAACCACGCGGCGCTTTGTTCCGAGCTCGGCAGTTCCTCGCGCAGTGTCTGCACGTTGTGGCGATGCTCTACTGCCCCGCTGTTATCCGCGCGCACGCAGGTCAGCCAGAGTGTCTTCATGACGGGCAACTTCACTCAACGCAGCAGATGCCGGGGAGCCCCACTGTCCCCATCGGACAAGCCAACACCCGACGCCACCGCGTAGGTCGAAGATGCTGTCAGCTTCTTCTGTCAGTTGCTTCCGATGCTCGAGGGACAATCGATCGTGCCGCCTGCCTCTTACCAATCTACCGCCGACTTCCCACGAGATGCCATCCCTTTTCACATTCACTCTCCATTATTCACCGACATCAACGCCAGCATTGATCGATCATAGATAAGGTAGGATCTAGCCTATCAGTTACTCGTCGTCGCAGCACTTCGCGGTGCAGCTGAGCTTCTCTGGGTTTCTCGGAGCTGGCTTCTTGTATAGTCGCTATCCAATTCCTTCCCAGTTCTGCGAGTTGCAACCGACCCATTCCTGTGTCTCCAGACCCAAGCACGTGCCAAGATCTCCTCGCTCCACTCGCTCGTTCATTCCCCAGACTCTTCTCTTGACGGGAGATCGACCGGTGTGATGAGAGCGGTCGGTCGACGAGCGCACAAGGGAGACGTGGAATCCGGCTGCTCAAGACGACGAGTGCTCCGCTCGCTCTAGACAGAGCACGGACAAGTCGTGGTTCCAGTGGGAAGGATTCTACACGATGAAGACATGCTCGTGCTACGGGAGAACCATACGCAGCATCACCAGCGAGAAGGTCTTCTCGTGCTCGCACTGCAGCCTGACGCTCGATCGGGACGTGAACGGCGCGCGCAGCACTTACCTGAAGAAACGACCACTTGCTCACTCGGGCTCCTGGAGTTCGGGTGCCCGGAGACGCCTGATTCGCGGTAGTTAGGTGCGTGCGGGCGTGTTTGCACACAACATCTCCACGCTTGGTATCGCGGGGAATGCAGATTGATGCATGAAGCACTGGGTCGGTTCAACAGAGACTGACTCAGACTGGTAAGTCGCATTTCTTCATCCAGCCGAAGTCCCGTCGGTAGCTCAGACAGTCGTTCAGATGCTGGGTTGTCAATGTGTAGTCACGCCCCTGGGAGACAGATCGATAGTACCTGCGGCAACAAGACACATCGTCACGTGGAGTAGGGACATTCGGAGTGATACTTGGAGATACCGCCGCGAGGTACCGCCGCACCTCGTGAAAATATAGCCAATTTGTGGCAGGTTGAGCTGCTCGCGGCAACGTGGTAGTACCTTGGCGCACTTTGCAGCTAGGTCATTTCATATTGTCACGGTCCGGAGCCAGACGGACGTGGCACAAAACTTGCTGATCGCGGGCGTTTGTCGTCACTAGCGCCTTGGACCTCACTGAAAAATACCCACACAGGACCCTTGCGCAGCGCGTGGTCATTTCGGGACTTGGCTCCTCGAAATACAAGCTGCTCCTCGAAAGTACGCCATTTCGCCTTGGTGACGGGCGGGGCTTCGGGCGGACGGTCGAGGGCTCGCAAGCGCGCGACGATGAGCTCGCGCGTAGTCTGGCAGGGTTTGTCGGTTTCTCCGTAAGGAACCTCGAGAAGTGAGATCCTCGGAGCGCATTAAGCCTGGCACTTGTTTTGGTCGCACCGCTATTGCGCGTGGAGACCAGCTGTAGGATACAGCTCGCTTTGGCCTCTCCGAGGCTCTGGGGCGAGATTTTCGCACACTGCTTGCACGGATGCGTTCTGTTGAGCACGCGACTTGGGGATGTCCACAGAGAGGTGCTAACGGTTCAGCGAGCTCTGGGAAACGAGCTGCTATTACTGCTGCTGCTGCTGCTGCACGCCCGACTTCTTGCTGCTGTGCATCCGAGCAGGTTGTCGCTCCAGGATCCGTGCAAAGTATACGGCAGTTTTCTATTCAGTATAAGAGTGCCAAACGTGTTAGGTCCGGCATATTTAGGCCTCGCGAACCGGCCAGCGCGCATTGCACACACCTACACACATGCACATGTACACGATCGTCTAGCTGCGGAGAGCTTTGGGTCGTCTGCAGTCCACGAGAAAGTTTACCCACGCCAGAGAAGAACTCCTCCTCGGTCGAATGCAAGCTCACGTTGGATGAAGAGGCAAGCAGACACCATACACGCAATACAAACAACACTGTATTCAAACAGCACGAGCCCACATAGACCAGAAACTCCTTGGCGTCTCGGCCAGTGATGAGAGAACACAGCGCAGTGGTGAGCAAGATGCCGTGCAGCCACCTTCGGAAGGCAGTTGTGCTTCACGTTCTGCAAACAGTACCAGCACATTTTCTCCAACTGGTGCAGTGCGTTCGGGTCGGCAGAAAGGTGGCGCCACACAGGAGTTCTGGGACGGCCCGTGACAGCTCAACGACCACCGTTCGGTGGCGTGGCGAGTACACGAACCCGGTGAGCAAGGAAGGCTCTCTCCATCCCCACCAAGTCTAGCACAGGAGGAATAGGGAGTCCAAACCGCGCGAGAGCGGCCGCCGTCTGCTGCACGATGCCGCTAAACTCGCCGTCCTCGATCGTCGCAAGCCGAATGTTCTTGAATTTAGCTTCGACCCGTTTGCGAGCGTCCCGCATCAGCAGATCTTGGAACTCGTCTTCCGTCATCCACGCTCGAACGCAAACATGATGCTGGCGCTCCTGTAGCTCGAAGGCCATCAGCAGCAAGGCGCACCAGGCGCCTAGTTCTAGGGCGATGACCAGTTCCTTACGAGTTGAGACCCATGGGAGTCCGGTCAGTCCCTCTAGGACCCAGGCCATGGTGGTCTCCCCAGCGGAGGCGGTAGCACGGACACGAGCGGGGGTAGTGGACTGCAGTGGTGAACTCGTGGTCTAAGGCGCAGCGAACAGTGATCTCGTCCTTGCCGTGGGTAAACGAGGAGAGCAGGCGGAGCTCGAGGCGCGCGAAGAGGCTAGAGACCATTGCGGTCATTGCGGGCACTGGGTTGGCGGCGAAGTAGGCCTGAAAGTAGCGGAGTGCACATACAATCTCAAGACAACCGCAACCAGATCCGCGAGGTGATCCTCAATTATGTGTTGATATTCATCATCATAGCGCATTTCCTCGCGTTCCTAGGCACACGGAAGATTACAGAACAGTCGTGCACTTCGGTTACTCACACGCCTCAGTCATCGCGCTCCCAAGCATCACGACCGCAGCACGAGTCCCGCCGGATCTCCTCGCGCGCGACGGATACTGCGTCGCTGAAGGACACTTTCTGAAGACACTGCGCGCAGAATGGCCGCTTTTCCTCCCGCACGCTACTGCCGTCCTCCTCCATGACGCACACGAGCTTCTTGACGCAGCAGCGCGAGCAGATAGCACGTAAACAGATACCACAGGCTTTGGCTCCGCCCAAGATCCCAAAGTGCTTGTTGCAGATCCGGCAACTTGCACACGCGGTGAGGTCTGGCTTGCACTCACTTAGGATCGGGGCGCAGCAAGGCACCTGTTGCTTGAGCTGCCACACGAGCTTCTTCATCTCCGCCAGCTCGGTGATCCGCGCGAAAGAGACCCACTGGGTGGCGATCACCTGCAGCGCCATGGCGTTGGCCACGGGGTCGCTGCCAGTCTCAAAGTCAAAGAAACCACGTGCGTAGCACTCCACGGCGTTCGGTGTCTTCTGCCGGTACAGCACGCAAACAGAGCGGTTCCCGCGGTCAATGCAGTCCCGGTGAAAGCTCGGTAACTTCCCGCCAAAGTCAATGGAGTGTGAGATGACATAGCCAACACGTTCGCCAGAACTGGCGCGTGTGAAGCCCGTGGCGTCCAGGCTGACGTAGTCTCGCGTACTGTAGAGGCGCCACTTCACGCTGACATGACGGAAAGGCTCACGCTCCGTGGGTGATACGAGGCACTGCAGCACCTTGCTCTCCTCGGCACCGTCTTGCAGCACGCGCTCCAATACAGTCTCCTCGGCGTCTGTGGCCGCCACGCAGGCATACATGACGTCATCCAGGTCGCCTACGACCGTGCCCAGCATCAAGATCGATGGAATGGCTGGCACGCTGTCGTTGGGTGTCCGTTCTTCATAGATGCGAAGGTCTTGCACCTTGCGCATTTGTCGCCACCGCCCGCTCGACAGTAGCTTGCCCGGAGCGCTCGACTTTGCCGAGCAATGCAGCATCTGACTGTACTGCTCCATGTTATTCACCACTAGGGTAGCTTCGAGCTGGTACAGACCCTCAACATCCTCCTTGCTCAGCTGCAACGCCGGCAATTGCTTTGCGAACATCCGTGCCAACCCCGCAGTCGCTGTTTCCCGGCCGCTCCAATTCCGAAGTGAGAGGAATCACGAGGTGCTGTGCGTATAGGCTGGAGAAGGCTTCTTCCAACTGGAGCTATCAAACTGCAGTACTGTACTGATTCGAACCCACTGACACTGACCAATCAGTTGAATCGCTCGAGATTCAAAGCGGTAGCCAAGCTTCCTCGCAGACTATGTTGATCGGCTAACACACCGAAAAGCGATTCAGCATCAGGTCGGGGTGCATTTTGGTGTATGTGCCCACTTGCAGGTGACGACACTCCACCAAGAGCGCATTGGGTGGGTGCCATTTGCTGAGAGGGTCCGGCTGCTGGACACGAGATTCGTTCACCGCCAAGATTGCTGACCATTTGATCTGCCACGAACTTCGTGGCAGTTGCGATCATGGAGAAACACGTTCCTTCCAACCGGGCCCGTGGAGAAAGCTCCGAGCTGCAGCTACTGGCAATGCCGTTATAATCCGCGCAAACTGCAAGTTAGTGCCAGCACACACCTCGAATCTTCAGCTTGGATGCAAATCGGATTGGTCGAGAGACTTCAACCCCATCAGCTGAAACTTCAACTTCACACTCGGCCTTTGTCCCTGCACAGCTTACTGCGAACCTTGGTCGCTGCTAACATGTAATCCGACTCCATCTCATCAACCTTAGTTGGTGCTGCGGTTCTGCTTGGACGGCAAGTATGCGCCGTGCTGTGTTACGCTCATCAGAGAAGCGACCCATGCCTCGAGAGCTCGTGGTGGAGCAATCGTCTCAAGTAGGCAATTGTGGCGTGGTGTAGGGGAAGATTGTTCTCGCTAGGCACTACTTCAGTGCGCTGATGTCTACTCTTTCCCAGCCCAAATACATCGAGTCGACTCTCCCTGCAGAGAGTCCCAACCAGCACTCACATCATGTGAACACCCGCGTGTTAACACTCACTACTTGGGCGAACAGGTGACCGCACAGGACGAACAACCTGGAGATGAATGAGTGCATAGTGCGTCCGGCCTCGACCAGGAGATGCCGTGATAATGAGCTCTACGTCCGATTCTCGGCGGCTGCATACCTCCCAAAGACGGCGACATATCGTGCTTAGTGCCAGTTTCGAGATTGTTGAGAACTCGAGATGGTAGCCGCCGACAGGATGCATACTAGGTATAGCTTGTGTCGGCTACGTAGTGCTCGTCTCCTTGGCAGAAGGTTTTGATGCCGTCGCCGAAGGCCATCCATTAGGTTCTGAGCTATGCACGTGAGCTAGTTAGATCGACTGCGGCGCCGTGGCGGGTCACAGAAGTGTGAGCGAGCGGTATACACAAGGTGCAGTATAGACGGGAAGGAGCACAGTGATCCTGATGACCAATTGTGGCGCCAGCGGTGACTCGGGCCAGTGGCGGCGCCTCGACTGCCGAGTCGACACCACAGCACGGCGTGCAACTGACGCCAGGACGAACATGCCACTTGGGCTCACGGCGGTGCCCCGTTTGTCCGTGGAGCGGATCAGCACTCTTGTCAGCTACTCGGTCCGTTCATGCAGGTCTCATGGCCTCCTTGCCTTCGTGACAGGTGCCACTCTTTGTCACGTGCCATGGACCGCTACATATCATCGCGGTCCGTGATTGTCAGCCGCCTCATTCGCGTGCTTCATGGAGGACCATCAGCTCAGACTCGGTGCATAACTCGAAAGCAGGCGAACCCCACGAGTGGCCCACCGAATTAACCCAGCGAGCATGGCTAAGGGCCGCTTCCAGAGGAGTCCATACCCAAGCCTGGCGCTTTCGGCGTCGGAACGGACGCTGCTCCTGCATCTCGCCACCGATCTCATCGAAGAGAACTTCCACAAGTACACGCACTTCGTGACTCACGAAAATCGCAAGGTTGACGCGGACAAGTGGTTGCGCCTCAAGACGCGCGACGACATGAGCGTCTACATCCAGCGCAAGTATCTGGACCGGCCATTGTCGCGAGGCCGGGAGAACCCTGACTCGTCGAGCGCCATGCCCGTGCTGCTGAACACCGGTACCTTCATTGGCCAGATGGACGACGTCATGTTGGCCATCACTACTCCAACGCTGGATGCCATCCGTGTCAAGGCGCCGTATCTGCAAGATCTCGGCGACTCCGCTGTGCTCGCGTCAATCATTCAACCCACGGAGGAGGAACCGTTCCGGTCCGTGGTTGTGAAGTGGATGCAAGTCGACTTGCCGCTCAGCTCCACGAACCTCATCAAAAACCGCGATTTCGTGTACGTCGAAGCCACAGACGTGCTGCACTTCCCGAACGGCGAGCGTGTGGGCTGCCACCTGATGCACTCAATCAATTTCCCGGAGACGCCGCCGCTGCCTAACACGGTCCGCGGAAATCTGTCAGTGTCCTGCTGCTACCGTCAGATGCGCAGCAATGTCATCGACGGCCACACGCTGAGCACGTTGGAGCCCGGCGGGAAGATCAAGCAGGTGCTGCTGCTGCCGGTCGCCGCAGAAACACTCCTCTCAACTACGAAGTACGTGCACTGCGGCCAGATGATTAAGCTGGCTTGGATGCTGCACCTCAAAAACAACATGGATCGCAGTAGCTGTCGCACACAACCCGCCAGCAACTGTGTGGCTTGCAGCAAGAACACAAGCAGGAGTGCCTTCCGTGGTATTGGCTGGAGCACATGCAAGCTCTGCTTCGGCGCGCTGTGCATGTCCTGCAGAGTGCGCATGCGCATCAGCTTGGTCGCCCCAGACGGCAAGATGCTGCTGCCCAAAATCACGTTTTGCCCGCGATGCGTGAGTGAAGCCACTAAGATGGACCCGCTGGAGGCTGCACGCGCGCAAGCACGAGGGTTCAACTCCTGGACGACGTTTACTTGCTCGTCACATTCCGACACATTGTCCGAGCGCTCGGAGAGCTAACTTGCTTGCGTGGGGGTCCAAGGTCGCATAGGCCAACTTGCTGGTGGCCAGCCACGCCCGTGACGCCACTGCTCTACGGAGAGTTGCCAAGAAAACCGTGGTCGCGTGCATGTGGTGTGACTCCGTCTCACGGGCGAGCAGGAGGTCGTGGCCAAGGCGAAGTGCTAGTATTGTGGATCCGAAGGGTTACGTGTGCAAGGTGCAACGCCATCTCAACCGCTATGTGCCATTCCACGCTCAGCTAGAAACGGCTCCTGCTGTAACCGGGTTAAAGCAGTACTACACGAAGGATCAAGATGAACTCATTGTCTTAGTGCAGGTACCCAAGCACCACAAACTAGCTGCATGGACTGCCGTCTATGCACGCAGTCCGCGCTTGCGGATCACCAGGCAACGCCCCGTGCGTTGCTCAAGAGGCTTGGCCGTCGGAAAGGATGGCATACATGAGCCTCGCGACGCATTGCCGTCGACGCCAGGAGCTTCTCTCCAGCACTCATCTTGGCCACTATGGCTCCCAATCACTTAAGGATGGCCACATCAGCTGCATATCAACACGTAAGCAACCTTTGGCGTCCCAAGAACACGCGGTGCCAAGCACGCAGTCTTAACGGCCGCCAAGCAGCTCTTCTGCGGTTCGTGTGGCCCAAACTCCATGCAGAGCTTGTCAAACCTCTCCAGAGTCCTTGAACTGAGCCACACATACTTTGCACGCTTCCAAGTTCCCCGTCTCACGCGGGCTGCCCTCGCGCCAGTATCGGTGCAGACGCTCCTGTCGCGCTGCTCTCTCACTCGGCTGGCGCAGCTATTGCACTACCTTCGTGCTGCATTGGCCGTGCTCTGAGGCTTCTCGAGCTGCAGCTGCGACGTTCAATCAGTCGCTGGAGACTGACACTGAAGCCACTCGCGCTGCGCTGGTACTTGCGTTATGCGCACGCAACGGTACCTCCCATCTCGTGCGAGCTTATGTGAAGAAAGGCCCCATGCGGAGGTCCGACTGCACCGAGGAGCGGAACGAGGAATTGGACGAGATGGACTCCTGATCCACTTCGTAGGCGACCATGGGATTCTCCTCGGCCAGCTCGTCGCGCACGACCTCCAGCGTGCTCGCGTAGAAGGCCGAGCGCACGCACTGCGCGCAGAACGAAAGCTTGTAGCTGTGTACTTTGCGCGTGCGCAGCGCCACGAAGCTCAGACGCTGCGGCTCGCAGCACTTGTGACACACGCGGCCTTTGCAGATGCGGCAGAACTTCTTGGGGTAGATGCTGCCCACCTGGTTCTTGTGGCACACGCAGCAAATCTCGGGCTCCTGCGCATACATGACGCTGGCGTTCTTGCTAAGCACCCAGTTGAGCTTCTTCATCTGGCCGCAATGCACGACGCCTGAATAGGACAGCAAGGCCTCTGCCGTCGTCAGGATGGCCACACTCGGGTGCATGTCGCCCAGCGGGTCACAAAAGCCCTGCAGGAAGAGCTCCACGTCTCCCTCAGCGCGCTGCCGGAAGAGACTGCAGATGCTCAGGTTGGCTCGGACGAGTCCGAGGTGATTCAGCTCTGGGATTCCGTCGAAATCCAGCGAGTGCAGGAAGTTATAGCCGATGCGCTCGCCCGAGTCGGTCATCACGATACCGGAGGACTCCACGTACACAAAGTCGCGATTGCGTACAATGCTGGATACGATCCGCGGTGCCGAGCCATTCACACACCACTTGATCTGCAGTTCGCGCAGCGGTTCGATCGTGGTCGGGACTACAATCGGCGCCAGCATGGCGCAATCCACGACGCCGTCACCCGAGTACGCTGTCTTGATCATCATAAGCTCCTCTGTGGGGGCGATGGAACCGTAGACGGCGTCTTCCATGAGTCCGTCGCAATGGCCCAGGCCCATGACCACGTGCGTCTTCTGGAGCGCGCCAGGCGTCTCCAGGAGGTCTCGGAAGCTGGCCTTCTGGCGCACCGTCTCGCTGGCGGCACGATCCTGGTAGATGACCATGTTGCCTCGCTTCTTGATCTGCTTCCAGCGACTCTTGGGTATGCGCGGCTTGCGCTGCATCCGGAACTCCTGTAGGTGCTGCAGGTACTGCTCGATCGTTTCGTTCACGAACGCCATGGCCAGTTGTTTGATCGAGTATTGGTCGGGCTCAGACAGAAGCAGCGCCGGCATTGTCTCCGGTGGAAGTGGGAACTTCATGGCGAGCGAGCCGAACCTCTGGAGCCTTGGGCACCGCGCAGTCGATCCCACAATGAGCCGTGGCTGGAGCCCGGCGGCGGCGGTGACCACAAAAAGAAACGAAAGGGACCGAGAAGAGGGACCCGGAGGAGTCCGACGTGTGCCAGCTCACGTCCTCAAGATAAGCAATAGGAAAACTGGCTCTGACCAACCTGATCTCCTGGCACCAGTCCCACCACAGCAAACACCTTGGGAAGTGCGCTGCTTGCGTCGGCCCTTGATGTCCGATTCCGGGGCTGCAACTTCTGCAGGGAGGACTGGCTGGTGGGTCGAGCCAGCCAGACAAGTGCGCTGATCGGCCGCCAGCCTGGTCGATCCCAAGCGCCACGCGCGATTATGCTGGTGGACCTGATCGCAGGTGACTTCAAGGGGAAACTCGCCGACAAGAGTGGCAGCGTGACGCGGCGCAGGAAGCGGAGAATATGGAGGCTCCCAGCGGCGCAGGCGCGTCACAAACCAAAGCGCTGCTTGGATCTATCTGCGTCTGCGGTGGTCGACCAGCTGGATGGATGGGATCCATGACTTCCGAGAGATATCGAGACGTATCAGATGACCGGGTGAACGAGCGAGTGGCAAGGCAGTAGACACACTGGCAATCACAAGCCACGTGGAAGGCGTGTGTGAGCCCCGAACTCGCATTCAGATAGATGAATGCAAACGCGCACGATGACGCTGCATGTGAACCAGGACCAACCGATCAGTCGCTGCGGCGCTCTCTGTTTCCCGCTTTGGGCGGCCCGCGAAGACTCCTAGAAGCAAGAAGTCTTTTCACCCGGAAAGGCACGGCGCGAGGCTGCATGTTCTCCGAAAGCTGGGGTTCTCCTGTCATTCAAAGCTGCAGGTTGGGCGGTAGACTCTGTCGTGTGGGACTGAAGCACCGATGCCTCAGCTTTGCACACGGCGAATTGAACCCTCCGCTTACTGAATGTGTTTTCAACCAATGCAATCACCGCCGCTGTCGTTCGGGAAGGGAGTTTGCGAAACTTGCAGGCAGACGTTAGCTGGGCATGGGGTGCTGCGCCAACAGGGACTAAATCCCCAGCTCGTTGGGAAGACATGGATCCCGGCTGCTCCATACCACGAGACTTCCAGTCGCTCCTGGTGGGTCAATGGCGAGTCGTGGTCCCGGTGCGAAGAGCACTACACGATGAAGGCGTGCTCGAGCTGCGGGAGAACCAAGCGCAGCATCAAGAACGAACGCCTGCTCACTCGGGCTCCTGGAGTCCGGAGATGTCTACTCCGCGATTGCTAGTTGCGCTCACACACATCAAGGCGAGCAGGTCAATCTCTTCTGAGATGGGCTTTACGTATTCTAATCAGCATAAACGGACAACTGGCAGCTGCACAGTCAAATTGGGAGCGCGAGAGGAGAGTTGGTGTTCATCTGAAGCTCGGCTTTGGCAGAACCATCCTGCACTTTTTTCGCTTCGGTTCCCACGGCGCTGCAGTTCTGTAAAACTGTGTGAGCAACTGCCCCACAGTTGATTCGTGAAAGGCAAACGCTCGGCACTGCTCCAAGCTGTACGCCGGTAAACTGCCGGTTTTCATGTACTGTAGTCTGCTCGACAGAGAGACCGGACGGACGTCACGTCACACCGGCGACGTGGTGAACGCTTGCGTATCGTCCAGCAATGCTGAGCGCATGGCGGCGAGCGGTCATTTGCCGGCTTGCTGGGCAGGTTGCTGGGCATTGAGTGATCTGGACGAACCGCAGCCATGACCACGCCCACGCCTTACGTGAGTCCGTTCGCGCCGCTGCAGCTCGGGCCCGAGGACGCGCAGGAGCTCGAGGGCACCGCCCGCGTGCTCGTGGACGAGCTGACGCAGCTGTACCGCGTGCATCTGCATGAAAACCACGGACGCGTGGACTTGACGCGCTGGAAACACGTGCGCCAGCGCGAGCACGTGCACGTATACAGTGAGCGCCGCAGCTTCCGCGCCCGCGTGGGCGGCGTGGGTGACGGCGGCCCCGTGTCGGATAACCCGCTGGCGCTCCCGACGCTGCTCACCGTAGGTGCTCTCGCAGGGGATCTGGACGACATCATGTATGGCGTTGTGAACGAGACGCTGGACGCCATGCGCTTCAAGACGTCGTACGTCGAGGACAACATCATCAACGCTGCCGTGCTGGCCACGCTGGTGGAACCCAGTCTACAGGAACCATTCCGGTCTTTCATGGTCAAATGGGACGTCATCGGACGCGGCCCGTGCGTGAGCGCCGTCGTGAAGAACCGCGACTTCATCTTCCTTGAGTCGACGGGTATGAGTCAGCTCGAGAACGGCGAGCGCATTGGCTACCAGCTCCTGCACTCCGTCAAGTTCCCCCAGTTGGGTGAGCTTCATGAAACTATCCGCGGGAACATGTCCATGTGCTGCGTGTACCGACAGAAAGCGCCGGGTACGGTCGAGCTCTTCATGCGCGGGTATCTGGACCCTGCAGGGGGTCTCATGCGCACAGTGGTGATCAAGTCAGCAGCGGACATCATGGTATCCGTCTGGAAGAACGTTTACTGCGCCGAGATGAAGAAGCTGGCCTGGGCCATTCGAAGGCGAGGGGCCCAAGGGCGAAACCATGCTGCTGAGGCCATTGCCATGTGCACGGCCTGCCAGAAGCACTTGCGCGCTGGGTCACCGAGCCGCACGGGTGTCTGCGGTGTATGCTGTCAACGCCTGTGCCATTCCTGCCGCATCACCAAGAAGCTGAGCTTCCTGGGCGCTGGCTCCAAGTTGATACAGGAGCAGCTCTCCTTCTGCACGAGGTGCTTCACGCAGGTCACAGGCACCAGTGCCGTGGCGGTAGCGCTAGACGAGATCCGGAACCGAGATGGCTACACGCACCACAGCTTGGGATACTCGGGCGATTCGCATTCCTCAAGTTCACCATGAGCTCGAGTCCGCCGAGATAGCCACGCGTGTCATTGAGCGTGTGCGCTCTTGCAGACGTGGTGGAGGTAGCAGAATGGCACCCTTTTGCTTGGTTGGGACCAGCGAGTTCGTGGAATTCAAGAAATCTCAGCGGTTGTCCAATCAGCGACTTTATATTCTCGAAGCCTCCTCGTCCCACTGTGAGCCATTTCGAACGGAGTCAAGATTCAAGCGAAGATTCGACGGACGCTGTCGTCAACACGCGAGCCGATCTCCATGATCGCTCGGCTGCTTGGCAAGCAGTGCTCGCTCGAAGGTGGTGGTCCGTGTGGGTCTGCTGCGTAGGCCGCTGCCCTCTTGCTGCCAAACGCTAGTCACAGCGAGGACGTCAGGCAATCAACGTCAATCCTTTGATCGCGACCAAGGACCATCGAGCTGCATCGCACTCCATCCACTGGAACTCCCACACACGACTGCGCCCCGTCTTGCTGACCCTTCAACTCGACTCTCTCTTTCTCTCTTGCGGTCAAGAGCCCGGTCCCTTGATTGCTGAATCGGCGGCGGAAGCCAAAGAAGGGAGTAGAAAGAAGTCGTGGAGCAAGACAGAGAGAAGCAAGAGCCCGCTCGAGCAGGTATGCGGGCGGACAAGTACGTGAGCCCGTTCGCACCGCTCTTGCTGGGCGTGGAAGACGAGTACGCGCTGGAAAACGTCGCGCAGGAGCTTGTGGACGAGCTGGTCCAGCTTTACCACGGCCATATCGATAACCACCGCCGAGTAGACCCAGCACGCTGGAAGCGAGTACGCCAGCGAGAGAGCGTGCAAGTCTACAGTGAGCGTCGCAGCTTCCAGATCGCCAATGGCAGTCAAGAGTCAGATGGACTGGCGGCTGGTGCCAGTGATCCGACGGAGCTGGCCACGCTTCTAGCGCTGGGGACAATACCGGGGACTTTGGACGACGCTTTGTATGGCGTTGCAGGTCCTACAATCGAGTCCATGCGACTCCGGACGTCGTACACCCAGGACAACATCGAGGACGCTGCCGTGCTGACGACGATTACGGAGCCATCAACGGGTCACCCGTTCACCTCGCTAACCGTGAAATGGAGTCTCATTGGCCGCAGCAGTTGGGCGGGTACTGTGAGCAAGAAGCACGACTTCGTTTACCTCGAGGCAACTGGCGTCTCCGAGCTGGACGGCGGCGAGCGGATCGGGTACCAGTTGATTCACTCGTTGTCGTTCCCATCGCTGGGAGAGCTGCGTGACGCTCAACGGGGCAACTTGTCCTTGTGCTGTGTATACCACGAGATCGCACCCGAGACGGTGGAGCTGTACATGCGTGGCTACTTCAGCCCGGCAGGCGGACTCCTGCGAACGAAGGTGATCAAGTCCGCTGCAGAGAGTATGCTCTCCGTCTGCAACATAATGTACTGCGCAGAGATGAAGAAGCTGGCTTGGGCTATCCGCAAGCGTGGCTTACGCGATGGCGGCATCGGTATTGTCGCCATCTGCACTTCCTGCCACAAACACTTGCGCGGGAGCTCTCCGGGCCGCTTGGACATGTGCGGCATTTGCTTCCAGCGACTGTGCAAGTCTTGTCGCATCAGCAGAAGAGTGAGCTCCATGGGCCAGGACCGTGTGCTCGTACAGGAGCAGACCTCCTTTTGCGGGGGCTGTTTGACAATGGTCACACACAAGAGCGCCTTGGCCGTGGCGAGGAACGAGCTCCGAGCCAAGGGCATCGTGAGACGCCGCAGCGCCGACTCCCCACGCGGCCCGAACTTGTTCCCATCCAGATCTCTTAGATGAGAGGAGGCAAAAGCGCGTCAAGACCAAAACTCATCCCTAAGCCATGGTTAGGCTAGCTAGTGCACGTACAACTTCAGAGTCTCGGATCCTCTATTGACTTTCGTTCGCGTACGAATGCCGGCTGAGTTTTAGAAGACGCGATGTGGGCGAATGCTTGAAGCCATGTGCAAACAGACCCCGGTTCACTATCGTTGATGATAGGACCTCTGTCTCTCTGGATCTGAATGAATGAACCGCAGCAGCTATCCAAGCTCGTCTACACCGAGCTGATACATTTCATGGTGTCTCATTCATAGTATTATTACCGCTTCTCCTTTCAAATACTTTAACCCCCTCCAACTGTCGCTCCCGTACCGGCCGCACCAGGCTAGTTCAAATCGTCGATTGGTATGAGTTCGGTGCCAGAGGAGCTTGCGTACCCGTCGCTCCAATGGAAAAGCTCGCTAAAGGTTAACACTTCATCCCGTGCCACGTCCA
>JAADYK010000235.1:0-28097 GCA_023338225.1 Halophytophthora batemanensis
AAGCAAGGCAACTCCAGGCCGCGGGTGAAGTCTTGACGGCGAATCTCCCAGGGACGCTTGGTATCTCGCAATGGACTGTCTCAATGCTTCTGCCCCGCAATTCACAACCCTCGGGGGCATCATACTCGTTCACCACGACAGAAGAAGTCCTTGCTCTTTTGTTGGAGATGCTGGAAAAGATGCTGGGTTGTCCCTAAGACATCTCAGCCACGTTGAAGTGCCGATCGCGAAGTGAAGTGCTCACAACCGTGGCGGGCCTGTGTTTCACCTTCGCCGGTATTGCTGCAGCTGCCTTCGTCCACACAGATCGCATAACTTGATCCGGCGGCGGCAATTCTTTCGCTGCCGCCAGCAAAGCGAACCAGCCAAGTTCATCGCCACGAGGTCACTTACACGTGACAAAGCACATGTCGTCGTCTTGCACGTCGTCTGTGTTGTCCGCTACTTCACCCGCCAAATCCTTCTCTCGCCCGTTGTTTGCCACCAGCTGCATCGCTTCCCTGGTGGCGCCATCGCTGCGAACCCAAGGAGGCCATTGCTCATCAGGAGTATCGAGCAGGAACTGAGCGAAACGCTACAGCAGGTGCTTCTTGGCGCGGACTGCGCGACCGGAGTGAACTGTCCGCCTCTCACAGTAGAAGCAAGTTGTGCTTGAGGATCGGTTGGAGGGTGAGCCTTTCGAAAGCCAGCGCCAAACCGGAGAGGGTCGACGTCCAGACCCTGTTACTGGCCTATCACCATTTCGCGCGGGTGTCTCGCGCGCTTCGTGTCGGGCATCGTCGCAGCACCGGGCCAGTTGAGCTCAACATACATTTTCCGGGATAGGGATGCCAGCGCCACTCAACGCTCCCCCCCCTTGAGGACCACAAGCCGGACGCGGCATTCCACCGCAGCACGGAGCTTCTCGAGGTCGCGATGGCGCGCGCGGTGCCAGTGCTCCCGTGTGGTGAACCAATGGCTGTTATAGACGAAGTGCTGGCTCCCGTGCACCTCGAAGCCCATGGCGTAGTGCGCGGAATAGACGTCCACCTCCAGCTTTCGCCGTGCAAGGGTCTTGCTCGTCTTGAATGTTGTACGCGAAGACGGCCACCGCTGGCCCGTGAAGTGCTCCGCAAACCAGGCGGCTGCATGCTCGCACCTCGAGGAGCTGCGCCAGCACTGCGGGCATGCGCGAACGTAGGCGAGCGACGTCGAGAAGGTGTGGCCCAGCAGGCAGCGCACCGTCACCGTGCTGGTCGGCGAGTCCCAGCTTGGTGACATTAGCGTGGACGGCGGCGGCGGCGGCGGCGCTCCTTGCAAATTTTGGTGGTCCACCCACCATTGCCAAACTTTATGAAGAAGCGATCAAAACCTGCGAGAATTGTTGTCTCTCATCATTGCGATACCTGATATTCAAGGAGGCGCCAAACCTCTCAGATTCATTATTCAACTTCAGATTGTGCAAAAAAGACCAATCAAAGAAAGAAGATACCATTCTTTTTCACCAATGGAAGAGATTGGAGCTCCGCTTTTCCGCCAATGATCGGCGACCGCTCGCCTTGTCCGCGACCTCCAATCCTATATATCGAGGGGACGCCCGAACCTGTCAGATTTGTTGCGAACTTCAGTTTGTCAAGGATGGGCTGCCCATCCTTGACAACTGAAATGTGTTAACCAAATCTGACAGGTTCGGCCCCTAGTTTTCTTTCAAACTTGATGTTGGTCTCTTTAATTTGGTAAAGCACAGTAAAGCATGCTTTGCCATCACTAGCGTAGCTACTTGCTGGATCTACAGTTGCTCGACCCCAAGAACCAACATGAAGTCATTTAAACTTTCTACCTTTCCTACAATTAAGCGAGTATGGTGTTCGTCCGTCCGTCTGTCCGTCCGTCCGTCCGTCCGTCCGTCCGTCCGTCCGTCTCCCAAGTTGCCGCCTTATCGACCAGAACCGGTATACTGACTAACCCACCGGGTTGAGCCCCAACAGGCAATCTTAATATGGCAGATTCGGCAAGCAACCAACCCTTGCACATCGGCAAATGCAGCGCACTCAGTCCCTGTTGTGGGGAGCTCCCCACCGTGCGATGCTAAGCCACAACACTTGGGATCTCAAATACACGACCTCGAAGCCAGATACGAGGGCCACGTGAAACCTGGAGTCTAGATGCAGAACGTCTGGACGAAATGCGGGAACTGCATGGGCCGTTGGCTCCTCCTACAAGAATGCAAATGTCACACGGAAGTGAATGGAGCCTGACACCCACGATGTCGGCGTTGAACCGAAGTAAGGGGCTGTCTATCTATCTTTACTGCTCAACACTGACTTTGGTGACTCTACCTTTGTTAATTCCTCCAGCGTAGCGGGAAAGGGCCAAAGCGAGTTGGTGACGATTCTGACTCGCATCAATCCACTTGAAGGGGATTATGAAGAGAGTGAGCTTGATCATCTGGGACAAACCCCGATGACGCACTGCCATGCGTTCGAGGCAGTGGAAGGGTCGCTGCGAGACTTCCTGGACAACGAGGCCGAGCCGTTCGGAGGGAAAGTGTAATGGGGCGCTGTCCGGCGACGTCAGACAGATCTTGCCCGTCGAGCGAAGGGTACACGGGCCGAAACGATCGGCGCTTGCCTCAAGTCGTCCCGTACTCTGGCAGCACTTCCGCCAGTTCCACCTCACGGAGAATATGCGAGTGCGGTCGGCCCAGAGTGAGAGTACTGCGACGGATCTTGCAGAGTTCTCGCCCTTTCTAGTCCAAGTGGGAGAGGGACGCCACGACGTCAACCCTTCACTCGGCACGGACTACATCAAGCTTCCCAGCGACATGCTGATCGCCGACAGCGACGGTGACGATGACGACCACGAGGATGAGGACGAGGTGATCCGACCGGGGACCGTCCCCATGGGTCTCAAACAGCCCATCGATGTTATGTACGTGGACATCAATCACCCCGATATAGCCGACGATGACTACTTTGCCAACCGAATCATCCTCAACACCACCAACGCCGTGGTCCATCGCATCAACAAAGCTGTGGGGCAACGACTGGGAGGCGCTTTCCACGAATACTTCTCGACGAGCAGGGTAGGAGACAACGAGAACCTCTGCTTCTTGGAGCCAGAAATCCTACACTCCATCAACCTCAGGGGCGTCCCTCCCCATCGTTTGCTGCTGAAGAGAGGATCCTCCGTCATTATGATGAGAAACTTGAACGCAGACCAGGGATTGTGCAACGGCACGCAACTGTGGGTTGTAGACCTCAAGTCCAATGCCATCCACGCTACCATCATGACGGGCGAACGCTGTGGTCAGTACGTCCTCATCCCGCGGATCGTGTTCATCAGCGATGGGGACGTGCGTGATCTCCCTTTCCGTCTACGGCGCAAACAGTTCCCGATGCAGCCTGCGTTCGCCATGACGATCAATAAGTCACGGGGCCAGACGATGCAGAACCTGGGACTGTACCTCTCGACGCCCTGCTTCTCCCCCAAATAGCTGTATGTGGCGCTGTCACGGGTGACGTCGAGGAGGAAACTGAAGGTGCGGATTGAGTGCCCGGCTCTGGAGGAGGACAGTGAGACCACCAGTAACAATGTGTACCGCGAGATCTTTGGGCTTGAATCGGCGTGACGGCAGGGGAGCGAGAGGTGGAGAGTGGCAGAGTAAGCACGATTGCATACAGACACGCTTTTTTTTTTTTTGACGCAGCAGCAGCTTGGCTTTGGCGACAGAGTTTATTTATATCATAGTATTTGCTTTTATCAGGGCATTTTTGGATCAAAAATGTCTCCGATCTTCTGGGACCAAACATTCAAAACCGCCTGCTTAGCGAGCAGCGACTGCTAGTATCTACAATTAAGCGAGTGTGATGTCCATCTGTCACAGTCTACCATGACCCCAATCGCCGTCAACCATTCGCTGAATATGCACCAATTTTGACTGTGTCGCACGATATGCCAGACATTCATTGGATGAAGT
Source organism: Halophytophthora batemanensis (assembly GCA_023338225.1). Classification (NCBI taxonomy): domain Eukaryota; phylum Oomycota; class Peronosporomycetes; order Peronosporales; family Peronosporaceae; genus Halophytophthora; species Halophytophthora batemanensis. The sequence goes on from JAADYK010000235.1 coordinate 3,959, forward strand.
AGCGAGTCATTACATATTTTCATCCAATGAGCGACACGCCACACATCATTTGCGATCTTCGCTCATCTGTTCTTCTTGCAATTCACCCTCATGGCGACTAGACTCCACGCACGAGAAGACCTCTTGGAGCCACAGCCCCTACCAAGCGCGCCTACAAGAGTTTGAAGCAGAAACCACGGGATGCCGGGCACGAGACGAAAGAGTTGAAAATCTTTCTACCAACTTTCAGAAGCTGACGCTCGATGACAACGAAATATATCCAGTCAAGGGCCGACTCGACAAACTCTTCCGTCAACTTGCCAACGAGCACGTCCTCCACCAGCAACAACTGACCAAGGATGAGATCGAACAAAACATACGCGTGTTACGACAGGTCCAGATCGAAGCGTGACACGTGGCCAACCTGTACGTGTTGCATCGTTTGGAGAGCTGCAACAACCCGACGAAGCCAGCTGCATTGAGCTTTCTGTCATCAACATCAATTCCTTCAACCATTGTATCCCTGGTGTCGGCATTGATGTGTTCACGCCATCTGCGAATGGAAACGCTGATCTCAACCAGACCATCGCCATTTATCGACGAGAGCGCGAGTCACAAGTCGGATATCAACGCCCCGTGATTGTGAATTGGGACAAGTCCAAGAGCACGATGAGCAACCAGATGAAGATAAACGCGCGCAACATGACCGTCCTGCACTTCTACCGTCGTCTCACTCGATAGGCTGAGATAAGCTATGGCCTGCCAACCAAAGCCATCCTTTACACTGTGATCTACGAGGCGTTTCAAGAGTGGGGTCCTTGGTGTAAAGTTGCGATGGAGATCCACGAATGGTTGGAGAAGCAGTCAACACAATAGAATACCAAATACGAGTCGACACGCTTCATCATCAAGCTGCACGAGATGTTGGTATACAAGGAGAAGCACCAGGACAAAGAGTCTGACCTCAAGGACAGACCCGACCTCAAGGATGATCGCGTACTCTCTCTCCTTCCGTTGTCAACGTCATTTGTTCCGGCCCACATCGTCATCCACTCCTCCGTCCTTCGTCAGGTGTGACAACGTATTCATCAGGAGCTCAAGAGGGAAGACCGGGTTGATTTGGATCCGCTCAAGAACGTTTGGGGGAAAGTGCAGCTCGAGAACCGCGGAGTCAAACAGAAGGTACCTGGGAGCAAGGAGTTTTCAGGTTATTCTTGATGCCGCCTGGCAAGAGCATTTTGGCTTTTCCAAGTTCAAGACTGGCAGATGGAGGTTCGCGCACTGCATCACGATCAACGTATACGGCGTGTCGATTGTGAGGAAACGTGAGGTTCTCGGTGGTGAACACGCGGGTTCTTCTTTGTCGACGAGGGAGTTCGATCCGAAGATCACGCGAGACTACTCTGCATCCAAGGTCATCGAACTTGATCCTGATAGGAGTGAACTATGTACAATTGTCAGTGTACGCACGCTGGATGATGGGACTTTCCATCCGCGCATTCACTACTGATTTCGAAAGAAGAAACGCATTGCAAGCACACGAACTGCAAAGTGGAGACAGAAGCGTGTGTCTCGGTGTAGGAGAAAGAAATGTCGATGGCTGAAGAAACGCTGGACAGCGGAACCGAACACAAGACAACAGCATGCTCATCGAAGAAGTCTCTTCAAGACGTACTCCACCAAGCAAACCTCGATTCGCGAATATCGTCATCTGGCTGGATTCAACAAGGTTCGTGCTTGGAATGAAGGTATCAAACAACGTGAACCTCTCCACGGAGTCCTGACGTATACCACGTCATCCTTCAAGGCCGCGTCTTCTGCACGCTACCTGGAGCATTTGGAGTCGGTGTGGACGAGCATCAGCTGACTCATCGAGTTTTGCGCAACGAGAACTGGCAAAGCGCGCAACTGGAAGACGCCAGTTTCTCCAAGATTGAGAACGGTGGTCGAACTGGCAAGTTCACCTCCCAGCATGTTTTCCGCTGTACCACCAGTGACTGGAAGGTGTATTGAGATCACGACGAGAACGCCTCGCTGAACATCATGCGCGTGACAACGGAGCTAGTTGAGAGGCAACCAAGGCCTGAACATGTGCAACGCTCGAACAGTCTGTAGAAGGAAAAGAGCGTGAGTCCGGCGGTTGCGTGCAACTCGAACCTGCTCACACGGGATCGAGTCCGCATTCTAGATGTAGCCAGGCGGTAGGCTCGCTCGCGAAGTGAGCGGTGGAAATCGAGTTTGAACTTCAGCCCTGAAGGATTGAACTGTCGGTATCACCGGTTCACAGACCGGCCAACCAGGAGGTTCGAATCCAATACCGGTGAAGAACCGGTAGACGTGTTGATGACCTGTGTCAGCAAGTAGCAAGAAGCAAGAAGCAGCATGAACGCGAACGGCGTCACCCACGGCGGCGAGGCGCGCGCGCTGCTGCCACGGCGACCTCCCATGCTGCCCTCTTACTACCACTGGCAGCGCGCGAGCGAGAGTCCACGCGGCGCGCAGCGCTTCAGCACGAGCCGTCTGGCTGGCGTGGCGCTGCTGCTCTTCTGCGTGGCCACTTCCGTTGGATTGGTGCATGTGATCGGCGTCTCGCACCGCGTGCTGGCCAAGCTGGAGCAGCAGCCACCATACACAATGCGCCGGCCGCACGAATCCCCGCACGGTGTGGTGGACAGCGACTGGGAGCGTGTGAGCGGGGACGCCGGAGACAGCGCCAACGTTCTTGTGGTGTACTCGGACGGCCCACACCTCTCCAAGCTGGCGGCAGCGGTGGAGGTTGGAGTACGCCATATTGTGGGAAACGACTCGGCAGCACTGCGTATGCGCACACTGGACAACGCGTCCTTCTCGGAGGATGTGCTATGGGCGGACGCTGTGATTCTCGGCTCGCACGTGGTCAACGCCAATGTGGAACCCAAGGTAAGCCAAGCCAGCCAGCCAGCCACATCGCCAGCCACATCGCCACTCATTGCCCCACGAACTTCTAAAGCGTGGAACTGATCTGCCACTGCTTTCACTCGTAGATGACCGAGTTCCTGAGTCAGTGGTCGTTCTCCGCGGATTTGAGCCACAAACTGGGTGCCGTGTTTGTGACCAGCGGCGGCATCTCCGCAGGCGAAGAGCTCACCATGGTGAACCTGCTGCATTCGCTCATGATCTTCCGCATGATGATCGTGGGCGGTGAGCGCTGGACCAGTGCGTTCGGCGCCTCTGCGGTGGTGAGCGAAGGTCCCTTCCAGCCCCTGCAACGCACCAGTCCGACGCACCGAGACTTCCCGAGCCTGTGCTACCCGACAGACCCGGATGCCATCCACGACATGTTCAAGGACAAGGCGGTTGGTCTAGGCGAGCGCGTGGCGTCAGTGGCTACGCTACTGCGTCGTGCCCGGGCCTCGTGAAAGGCAGCCAGCGTGGATCTATTCTTTCCCCTCTGCCTGGCTTGCTTCCTACTTCTTCCGTTGCGCATGCAGTGCAATAACTCTTCTCGCTTTGTAGTCGTTGCGATCGTCTACGTGAAGTCGCGCTTGGACTCCGCAGCGCTGCTCTTCGATCACAGTTCGTCGAGCCATCTACTGGCGCGCTCGTAGGACCAAAAGGTGATGGCGGCGCTAGGCACACCGCGTGAGAAGGCTGCCTGCCACCCACGGAAGAGCTGCGACGCGCCTTCCTCACGCACCAGGCGCGTTGTACTAGTCAGCAGCCCCGTGTACTTGCCATTGCGGCCATCCGCTTGAATGAGCGACTTGATCGTGTCGAAAGGCAGTGCCACCGCCCAGAAGCTGACGCCGCCGCAAGCTCCAGCCGTCAGCAGCGTGGCCGTGTCACTCAGCCGACCGCTTTGAGTCAGTCGCTGGCGTGCAAAGTCGTAGCCCAAGAAGTAGCAGGCCACGCCAAGCGAGTCACGTACGATGGTGGTAGTAAGTCCTCGCCAGAGCGCCAGCACGCCTTCAGACCGCACCACTTGCGCCAGACAGTCGAAGGCGCCGCGGTAGCGTCGAGTGGCCGACTGCGTGTCGTACTGCACCTGCAGCCGGTTGCGAACGAGCTCCACGGGTGCCACCAGCAGCGCATTCACGCCACCAGCCACAGCGCCACTAACTAACGACACCAGCGACGGTGTGAGTAGGGGCTGCAACGGCGTGGCGTGTGGCAGCACGTCGTGACGCAGCGCGGAGGAGGTGGTGAAGATGACGGCCTTGTACACGCCCTGGCTGAAGAAAGGAGGCAAGAAGCCCTTGTATAGTCCGCGCACGGACTCATGGCGCACGGTCTGCACCGCACAGTCGACGAAGCCGCGGAAGCGCGTGGGCGAGAGCTGCAGCCGCGTCCGAATGGTGTCCAGGGGGTGGCACGCCACCACACTTGCCATGCCCGAGACGGAGCCGGCCGCGACGGACCTGGTCCACGGCGACAGCGGCCGCCGAGTCGCCGCGGGGGTAGCGGCCATGGAGCTGCACGTCGACGTCGTCGAGCTTCGTCTCTTGTTGCGTCGACAAAAGCTGCTGCAACCTGTCTCTTCCCACGGTGCGTCCTCTTTGACTTGATCCGCATATGCTGATTCGTGGGTGACGCCAAGAGGGAGCGCCGCCAAGGAGCATACTTTTATCAAGTCAAAGAGGCCTGCGCTTGCCACACGATAACGTCTTGCGAGGACTCGAGGAACGGCAGACGTTTCGGAGGCGCTCCAGCTTTGGCGTCACGCATGGAGGCTGTTCCCAATCGACCACTGAGTTCCCGTGGGATGCCAGCACTTGCTGGTTTTGTACGTTCACCCTCCGTTATCCGCTCCAGGCGTCTCGTACCCGGCGTCCTACTTGCAGGGGTGCTATTCAAGTCACTCCCAGTTGTGCGAGCTACTACTGACCCACTCCTGCGTCTCCTCACCCAAGCACGTGGCAAGACCTCCTCGCTCCACTCCCTCGTTCGTTGCCCAAACTCTTCTCTCGACGGGGGTATCGACCGGTGTGGTGGGAGCGGCCGGTCAACCAGCGCGCAAGGGAGGCATGGATCCCGACCGTGTAAGACCACGAGTGCTCCGCTCGCTCAAGCCAGATCAAGGACAAGCCGTGGTTCCAGTGGGAGGAGCACTACACGACGAAGACATGCTCGTGCTGCGGGAGAATCAACCACAGCATCACCAGCGAGAAGGTCTTCTCGTGCTGGCACTGCAGCCTGACTCTCGACCTCGACGTGATGTGAGCTCTGCGCGCAATATCTACCCGAAGAACGAGCACCTTCTCACTCGGGCTCCTGGGGTCCAGGTGATTGGAAACGCTTACTCTGCAGTTGTTCGTTGCGCGTGAACTTGCTCGCACACATGGACCTGAAACGAAATGCCGTCTTGGGCCAGGATGGTACTTCCTGAGCGGTCCAAGCAGGTGTTAAGTGGTCTACAAATCGTTCCTTCAGCAATGAAGTACTGCATCCTGGAAGTGAAGACGAAGACGAAGGTGGAATGGGCAAAGGTGTTCAATACGCCTGCGTCAGCTCTCCGCCGGAACGAGGAAGATGCAGTGCGAACACGGGAATGGGGAGAAGAAAAACTCAAGACCAGCCAGCAAGCCCGGAGGCAGCCTCGCCGTCTTCTCAGAGACGCGAAGCGGCCGCCGGCGCGACGACGAACTCGCCGCCGTCAATGATGACCTTGCCGCGTTCCTTGGCCACTGCCTGGAAGAGCACCTTGCCGCCCTCCTTCCACATACGCGTCTCCACAGTCTCACCCGGGTAGCACGGACTCGAGAAGCGCACACGGATGGACTTGAAGCGCGCCGGGTCACCGCCGCAGAAGTGCTTGTACAACGCACGACTGGCCACGCCCATGGAGCACAGGCCGTGCAGGATCGGCTCCTTGAAGCCCACACTCTTTGCGATCTCTGGGTCGATGTGCAGCGTGTTGTAGTCGCTGGGGTACCACCACAATGCCAAACGACCGTGGGTAGTTAGTCTTCCAGCCAATACGTTGTCATCGCAGAGCTCTCAACGTGCAATGTACCCACCCAGAGAGACGGTAGATCTGCGCTTGGTGCGGCGACGTCTTGATGGCCTCACAGACGTCCGGCGCGCGCTTGGGGATCTGCACGCGCGGGGGCACCACGCGACCGCGGCCCTTGTAGCCCGTCAGGCCGCGCACGAAGGAGCCACTGATGAGTCGCGCCACAGGGCCGTTGGCGTCCTCGAACACGGTCTGCGTCTCCATGAGCGTGCCCTTGCCCTTGTCGAAGAACGAGATGACCTTGGTCTTGCCCGTGAGCGTGGCACCCGCTGGGTCCAGCGGCCGCATGAGCTCCAGGGCCTGCTCGCCGTGCAGGATCATGGCCGGGTTGATCACGGGCATGCCCTCGGGCATGGCAGCGGACGTGGGGGGCGGGAAGGGCACGATGTCCTGCGACGTGCCCTTGAACGGCAGACAGACTGGGTAGAGCGGGAACGCGGCGAAGTTGTCGGCGTACTCGTACGTGAACTGCAGCTCCGAGGCGCCGATGCCCACGGCGTACGTCAGCAGGTCGCGCTGGTTGTACGTGGCCGTGAACACCTCCTCCGCGCCGCCCAGGATCTTGTCCACGTCCACACGCTGCTCGTCGCCGCTCATGGTCGTGCTGCTGCTCGTGCTGCTGCTGCTCGTCGCCTCGGGTCGCTTGTCGATCAGCAGCTCCGTCGGGGAATGCACTCGGTACGAGCTGCTGCGATTGACGTTCAACCTCGTCGGAGGGAACGGATCTGTTGACGCAAAACAGGGGCGAGCGGCTCCCATTGGGCGGCTGCTCGCACTTTCAGCGAATTGAAGACGGGAGTTCTCTCGAACCACCCAACCAACTGTGTGCCCTTCTCACCAAAAGCAGGCACCCTCGTGTGATAGTTCAGCCCGGTACTGCTGAAAGTAATCGACTAGGAATCTACTGCAGCGTTTGTCTTAGTTTAGCCCAGCTATTGCACTGGCGTTGGTTAGCGACGCAGACTTGTCATTGGTCACAACCGCCCCGCGCCTTTCCGGGTAGAGGCTGCCAGCTCCTGGTTCAGCACGTCACATCTCGAGATCGCCACCAAGACGCGCGCAGCTCCCAGCACCGCCGGAAGCGCACGAACGCAGTAGCAGCAGCAACAGAAGATAAGGAGACGGACGATGGCGGGCAAGGGCTCACTCCTCTGGGTGGCGCTAGCGCTGGTTGTGGCCGTACTGGCGCTGGGCTGGCCCCAGATCGAGCAGCAGCTGATCGCGAGCGGCGTGGGCTGCCCTTGGCCTTTCACGATGCTGGGCGACCACGGCCATGGCGCCGAGAACGCGCAGGCGGCCGAGGCCGAGGGCCTGACGGTCTATACCGTCGAGGAGCTCAAGAAGTACGTCGCCTTCTGCTGCATCTGGACGCTTGGTAGGATTGGGATAACACGTCGTTCTCCATGTCCTTGCGTGAATGCGTGAATGCGCAGATACGACGGCTCGGACGAGTCTCTGCCGATCCTGCTGGCGATTGGCGGCAAGGTCGTGGATGTCTCGGAGGGAGCCAAGTTCTACGCCCCGGGCAAGATGTACCACCAGTTCGCCGGCACGGTAAGCTACTACGGCGAGTTGGATACGATGGAAGCCGTCGACTTATTCTCTTCCGGCGTCTTTTGCAGGCTTGCTCGCGCGCACTCACGCTCAGCTCGCTCAAGCTCGAGGTACGTGGCTGTAGCTATACATGAAGTAGGCACTTCGTTGTGAGGGTCGACTGACAGATGCTTGGATGCGCCTCAATGCCTCCTCGTGTGCTGCAGGACGTGAGCGACGACATCTCGGACTTCACGGACAAGCAGAAGAAGAGCCTTCAGGACACGATGGAGTTCTACTACGACAAGTACCCCATTGTACGTCTTCTACCTCATTTAGCCTCTATCCGCTTGCTGTGCCCAGCCAGTCTTGTTGTCGGGCGCTAACTGTGCTTCTCTTCCTTGTCGCCTTTTCCAGGTCGGCGAACTCGACCATTACCCGCAGTAGACGTCTTCACACCGCTGAGACCCACGACGTCATGCGTAGAAGTCCAGGCAAATGCAGCAATGCTCTTCCTCATACTCTCACTCTCTTGTTTCCAGCTGCTTACAGCCACGCGTCACCCTCTTGTCTATCGTAACATCGCCCGACAGTCATCTGCACTGTCGCCGCCTCCCAGTCCTCTAGCTGGGCATTTCGAGCGAATGGAGCGAGTCTGCGGTCATCTCCTTGCGGCAGACCTTAGCAAAGTCCGAGCTGAGCCCACGGAAGCGTCGCTCAGCGAAGCGAGACGGCTCGGCAGCCAGCGCCAGCCACAACCGCAGTACCTGCTCTCGGTCTTCAGCCGTGAGCTCCGCTACGCCCAGCTCGTCACGGCCCAGCGCCTGTCGTAGTGCCGCATGCACCCGCTCGCTCTTGGGAAAGGTGCTCAGCAGCGCGAAGAGCAGTCGCGCCACGGCGTCGAATAGCACACTGGGGCTCTTGGCGGCCAGTGCGCTGATTAGACCATCCAGCCACTTCTCCGCCTGCCCAGCGTCCAACACACAGGCATGGATCGTCGGCGCGAAAGCCGCCAGCTTCGTATCGCTCTCGTTCAGCAGGTAAGTGAGGAAGACGAGCACCGAGTTGGTAGACGCGCGGTCCTCGTTGCCCAGACAGGAGAGACTGAGCTCGATGAGTACTGGGAACTCGACGGCCGTGAGAACTGCAGCCGGACAGAAGAGCAGGAAGCGATAAGCCAGCTCGAAGAAGGAGCGAAGGACCTCTGGGGACTCGGCCAGCGAGTGCGTCATGAAGAACTGGAACGCCGTTTGGCTCAGCGCACCTAATAGACCACGGAAGCTCTCCACGATCTGTTCGTTACCTGCGTCTTTGCCGAACACGTCCACAGCCACTGCCGCACATTCCAACGGCGCTACGAAGCGCTGCTGCTCGAAGACGCGCACGATGAGCGTGGCAATTCCACCCAACTGTGGTGCCATCTCCAGCCGCAGACTCTGCAGACACCAGCCATAGAGCTGGAAGAGTGCTGTCATAACTGCTTCGTCGCCTTCAAGTCGTGGCACCAACGGCTCCAAGTGCGGCCAGATCAACTGCACGGCCCAAGCTGTGACGCTCTTCCCACCAGCGACTTCAGCCGGAGCGTCTAAGAAGCGTACCACCTTGCTAAGCACCTGCAGCTCGTTGCACACCATCGTGGCCACCATTGCCTCGTTCCCGCCGGTGGTCACCAATGTCTGGTCCAGTCGCGTGAGTGAATCACTCAATACCGCCTGCAGGATTGTCGAACAGTGAGGAGACACCGCGGCGGCGCGTACCAGACCTTCCACTACTAGCAGTCGGTCGTCAATGGGCATTCCACCGTCTGCTTCCGCGTTGGAGCCGAAATGCTGGACGCTGGAGATGAGATACCCTGGTGGCATCTCAGCCAGACACGTGGTACAGCTCGTGGCAATCTGCATGAAGCTCCTGGCAGCATTTGCACGGCTTGAAGCGAGTCCCAACGCGGCTGTCAGGTACTGCAGCACAGTGGCCACAGTGTCGAAGGACCGTGCTTCCACCGCTCTCGCGTTGACCCAGCCACCGAATTGCCCCAACACACGCGACGCCGTCGTAATTACCAGTGGGTGCGCATTGGCTGTAGATCCCAGCACTGTCTGGAACACTTGCACCATGCTCCTCTCCAGTTCCATCTGCTGCGGACTGCCACCACTGCTGCCAGTACTTGAGCTACTGGGAAGGCGCTTCCGGATGTCGTCGGCGACGGTGGATACGGCAAACAGTGCCACCTCCACGTTCTGCCACTCACTCGTGGCTGCTGTAGTGAGAATAGGCAGTACATGAGCCAGATACCGCTCCTTGAGCAAAGCAAAGATGGCTACAAAAGCCTCCGTGACGCCCTGGAAGCCGCTGCGGAAGGCCACGAGGTCGTCTCGCTCCAGTTCGTCCAGATCCTCGGCACTTCCAGCAGGATATGCGCACTGCTTGAGCATCACGTCAAAGAGCCGAACGAAGGCTTCATGCTGGAAGAAAGCGAGTCGTGAAGCCACAGGCTCGTCCTGGACCACCAGCCAGAACTCGAGTGTGAGTGACGCAATCTGGCGTCGTGGGTGTGACCCCAGATACAGCATGAACTCGCCCAGCGCCGTGGCTTCTCCGGGTGCTTCTCCCTCCAGAATCCAGTCCACATACGTCTCGCAGAAGGTGCTCACTACGTCTGTAATTGCGTGACTCACTTCATCTTCATCAGCGACAAGCGCGCTTTCACATGCTGCACGAGTCTTCAGTAGCCCTTGTGCCACGGCCAACAGCGCTTGCTCCAGCTCCGCTGGCGTCGGGTAAGCCGCCACAGAGATGAGCTTGCACAGGATCTCAGCACATAGCGTCAGATGCGGAGACTTGTGCTGCAGAGCCTCCAGCAACGCCAACATCACGGCCTGGTCCTGCGAATACAGCGACGCCAACGACAACCCAGCGCGCTTGACCCACACGTTCAGACAGGCCAGCGCTTCGCCGTGCAGCGCAGCCACACGTGGATCTTGGTCGGCTTGAGTAAGCACGATCTTGCCGATGAGTGTCACCACATCTGCGCTTAGTGCTGAAAGGTGCGCTTCCATAGCGTCTTTGGCAGCGAAGGCCAGTTCAGCGTCCTCCATCTCCTCGCACACGCAGCGCGAGAAGGCCAGCAAGAAGGCCAGATCGCCTGCGTCGCCTGAAGCTGAGCAGCTGGCGAGTAGCGTCGACAGCAAGGCGCGACAATCTTCGGGTGACGAGATCATGGCCACGGCGTAGATGGCGCAGAGTTTGCTGGGCAGAGGGCCTTGCTGGAAACCTGCGCGCCGGCCTGAGCGCAGTTCCGCCATCAGCGTCTGCAGTGACGCCGTCATGACGGTCTTGCGCTCTTCTGGGAGACGCACCCACTCCTTACGCACCTTGGTGTGAAGCATGTTGGCCGCGAAGAAGAGCGCCTCGGGCGGTAAGCCCAGCGACTCGTCCTGCAGCAGCTGGAAGGCCACGCCCCACGCCGCCTGCGTGGCCGTGCACACACACGCATAGTATGTCAGCGCGTCTGTCGGCAAAGCACAGAATTGGGTCGAAGAGGCCAGTGGGAGCGAGCAAGACGCACCTCTGACGCCGCGAACGCGATCAAGAACTCGTTGGCTTCGCGCTGCCGCTCGGCGCCCTCCTGCTCACAGTCACGCCCACACAAACGTCAGGACGCTAGTCGACGTCGCGGCAGGCGCGCGCGAGATGAAGCCAGCGCCTACCATGCCGTAGAGCGCCTGCACGGCGCTCAGCACCACCGGGAGCGGGTTCTCCGTCATGTCCGCCGCCTTCTCCTGCCGCCTGGCACTTCACTTCGCTCGGGTTGACTCACTCACTGATACAAAATGGGCACAGCTTGGGGTCGGGGGAAATGGGCTTTGTCCCCCACTGGACGACTTTCCGCCAATCATCGGTCGATCGGGTACTTTTCAGTCAATCAAATGGCCAGGATGGGAGGTCGGCTTGCGTTTTAGAACCGTCTCCGCTTCAGATACAACTTGGCATTGGCATTGGCGCCAAGCTGACAGCATGAGGAGCATCTTGGAGTTCTTCAGGCCCGTCCCCAAGGCGGCGCGCGGCGAAGCCAGCGACCCACCTGTGCAGCGAGCAGCGTCGGATGCCGCAGTGCGAAAGCGCCCTCGCGCGTCGCCAAACGCTCACTGCAAGGCGAGTAGGCGCCGTGACAAGCAGGGCGAGGCGGACAAACAGCGCTCTTCGCCCGAAAAGACGACGCTGAAGAAGCAGAGGGCGGAGAGAGTGCCAGCAGGCGCAGTGACATCCTCGTCGAATGCGAACCTTACAGGTCTGTCGGAATACGAGCTAAAGCGGCGTGCCAGAATGGAAGCGAACGCCAGGTTTTTGCGGGACTTGGGCTTGAAGCATGCGCAGATGGACATGGCAGCGCAGCTCCAAGCCGACAGCGCAGCGACCCAAAAGAAGAAGCAATCCATGGATGCGAAGAGGAAGAGGAAGGTGACTGAAGCGCTGCAACCGGTGCGTCGTTCCATGCGACTGCGTGGCGAAGCTGCTGTTGCTGCGAACAAGTCACTGCCAGAAGATGATTCCCATGAATCCGATGACGAGTCGATGGAGCATTCGTTCGATGACTCGAGCGTGCTGCGATACACAATGGATGGAGCTGACACCCGGGGAGGGGGTTCCCGTCCAAGCGGTGCTGAGAAGACGGACAAGGCATTGGCTGGATTCACCTTTGCTAGCCAAGCGAGACGGCTGAGTGATCCGATGCTCAAGAAGGTCTACACCATCAGCTTTAGTCCGTTCCAACAGCAGGGTCTAATTGCCACGGGTGGACACCAAGGCCGCGTCTCCATTTACCCCTATCCGAATTCAAAGACGTCAAGCATGAAAGAGGATAGCGACAAGGAAGAGAACGATGATGCGGCCTCAACACAGCTCCCACTCATGTCGTTCAAAGCTCATAGCGGCTGGGTTTCCAGTGTGAGCCTAGCCAAGAGCGTCTACAACGAGAAGAACCGACTACTCACGGCTGCCAATGACGGGGTGGTAAAACTCTGGGATCTGAACCGTAGTTCCTTGGTGCTGCAGACCCCGCAAGAGTTGCTCGCAAGCAAAACGCAGCACACGAAGGGCATCTTCGGGATGGACGTCAGCGGTGACGCCGTGTTGACCTGCTCCAAAGACTCCACCATCGCGCTCTCGCATTTCGACAGTCATGCAAGCGACCTGAAAGTGGTTCGACGCTTCGAGGACCATGAAGGCGTCGTCAAGAGCGTGCGGTTTGCGGCAAGTGATACGCAGCGCTTTGCTTCGGGTGGCAATGACCGAGCACTGCGGGTGTTCGACCTGCGCCTTCCAGCGGCCAAGGCTGCCGCGCTAATCATTCCCGACGCCCACCCACGCGCGATCAACAGTGTGCAGTTCCACCCAACAGACGCACATTTATTGCTGTCAGCAAGCTTCGACCCGACCTTCAACCTCTTTGATCTGCGCAAGTCATCCTCGCCTGCGTGCACGTTCCACGGCACTCCCCCATCCGCCAGTCGTAGCGACATCTATCACCCGGTGTTTGTTCGTGAGGGTCAAGAAGTCGCAGCTGCCTGCGGATACGAATTGTCGCTCTACCGAACCAGCGACGGAGCCACCATCAGTCGTGGAGACATTGACGCCAAGGCCGATTGCATTGCAGCTGATCCGTTCGAGCAGCACATCCTGCTTGCCAACAGCGATGGGCTCCAGTTCGCAGAGTGCGTCTGGAAAGGAAGGTAGATGCCGGGGCCTCACCAATATCTCCAGACAAACGTTTACGTGTTGCGTCTGGGTGAGTCGGTGCATGTACTCAATTCGAGTGCTTGCGACCTGTAACTGGGATCGGATGCCGTCACATTGAAGCGAGCGGCCCGATTGAATACCGGGCATGGTTGAGAACTCTCCCAGCACTGGGACGGCCAGTATCTTATCGAGTAACATGTATTTCGTGGTCAACACTCGGGAGCTTACTCCACACACCTTGAATCTCTCGTAAATGGCAAGACATGTGCTGACATCTGGGTTTATCTTCGCTAGAAGACCTATGTGGTAAGCCAACAGAAACCTTGCGTGAGCCCAACGAACACGTGTGAGCTGGGAAGACTGACTGGGCCCGATGAGACACAAGTTCAGGAATCGTACAAGTAGGAAGTACTCAAGCATGCTGCGCCTTGCTTCAGCGCTTGAGCTTCCCCCCCCCCCACGGATTTCACCCATGCCTGCGGGGTAGAGGCGCCGCGTCTGTTCTGCCCCGCACGTGGCGGGATGCCGCCCAGACCCTCGGTCTTCGCACGGGTCTTAGTATCAGCCTCGGCCAGGTACTGCAACGCAAGCTCTGCCCATTGCTTCTGGCAATCCGTGCCACCTTTCACCATCGCCACGAGTGGCAGGATGGCTCCCGCACACACGATCTTCGCATGAATCCCCGTGTCACGAGCCAGGTTCCCCAACGCAGTTACTGCCCACTTCTTTTGGGCACCCGTTCCGAGTCGTAGTAACGTCACGAGTGGCGGAATGGCAGTTGCAGCCACGATCTTTGTGAGGTTTCCAGAGTGGCAGCTCAGGTGCGCTAGTACTTGCATAGCCCGTTCCTTGTGAACATCAGTGCCACCTTGCACCAGCGCCACGAGCGACGGGATGGCACCCGCATCAGCGATCTGTCTCTGGTTCTTGCCGTGATCGTAGGTCAGGTTTGCCAACGCTTGGGCTGCCACTTCTTTCTGGTCAGCAGTCCCGTCTCGCACCAGTGCCACAAGAGGCAAAGTAGCCCCTGCTTTCGTGATCTTCGTCCTATTCCGGGCATGACACGCCAGGTGTGCTACTGCAAGTGCTGCCGATTCTTTCTGGCTATCAGACCAAACTTGCAGCATTAGCATGAGCGGCGGGATGGCACCCGCACGCACAATCTTCACGCGGTTCGGATCACAACAGGAAGCCAAATTAGACAATGCCTCCGCTGCCTGCTCCTTCTGGTCATCGGATCCCTCACGCAGTAGTGTCACGAGCGGCGGAATGGCTCCTGCTCTCCCGAACTCCAACTGGTTTACCCCGTGAGTGTAAGCAAGTTGTCCCAACGCAGCCGCTGCCCACCGCTTCTGGTCACCCATGCCTGTTTGCACCAGTGTCACGAGTGGCGTAATTGCACCTTCGTCGACAATCTTCTCTTGATTCGGAGTGTTGGAAGCCAGACTAGCGAGCGTCCGCGCAGCCCAAAGCTTCTGTATGTCTGTGCCATCGCGTAAGAGCGCAACGAGCGGTTGAATGCCACAACTCGCACGGATTCTTGCGCGGTGGGTAATGTCCATGTCAGTCAGATTTGCTAACGCTCGCGCGGCGGAAAGTTTCTGATCACCTGTTCCTGCTTGCAGCAGCACCACGAACAGTGGAATGGCGCCTGCGTTCACGATCTTCTCATGGTTTCCAGCGTCGCAAGACAAGTTCGCCAGCGCTGTCGTTGCCTGCTCCTTCGTATCAGTGTCTTCGCGGCGCATCAGCGTTACGAGAAGTGGGATGACACCAGCATTTCCGATCGCCAAACGGCTCGGAGGGTGACAAGATAGGTGTTGTAATGCTAGCGCTACTGATATCTTCGGACTGACGTGATCTCCTCGTAGAAACTCCAGAATTGGTTCCATACCACCCGCCTCCGCGATCTTTTCAGGATTTCTAGCATCGCAGGCCAAAATTCCCAACGCATGCTTTGCACACAGTTTGATGTAATAGGTACCATCTTGCACCAGCCTCACGTACAGCGGAATCGCTCCCGCATCCACGATGTGTTCACGAGCTTTGTTGGTGTACAGCAGTGTTTCCAACGCTTCTATTGCCAACTCAATCTGGATAGCTGTGCCACTCCGCAGCAGCACAATTAGAGGCGGGATGACACCTGCATCTACGATCTGTGCGTGCCTTCTAGTGTCCCAAATCAGATACTTCAGCACCACCATTGCCCACCGTTTCTGAGCATTGGTACCACCTTGCACCAGATTCACCAGGGGAGAGATGGCACCTGCGTTCGCGATCTTTACAGCGTTTTGTCCGCGGTGAGAAGCCAAACACGTCGATGCCATGCTTGCCATTTCCTGTTCACGAATAGTTCCGCTTTGTGCCAGTAGCACGAGTGGCGAGATGGCACCCGCATCCACAACCTTCGCTTCGGTAATACGATCCAAAGCCACATACGTCAACACCACTGCTGCTAACTCCTTCTGACCATGCATGCCGCCTTGAACGAGTGTGACAAGAGGAGGGATGGCACCTGCATCCACGACCGTTGCACGAGTACCACGATACCGAACTAGGTTTCGCATCACAGCTATTGCCCACTCCTTCTGCCGGTCGGTACCCCCTTGCAACAACTTCACCAGCGACGGGATGACACCCGCATCTGCAATCTTCGTTTGGATCTCAATAACAGAAGGCAGTATAGCTAGCGTCCGCAGAGCCCACTCCTTCAATTTATCAGCACCACTTTGCACCGATCTCACGAGCAGAGGGATAGCACCCTCGTCTGCCATCTCGAGGGACATGTCATAACTGCAACCACTCATGGTGATCAACGCTCGCATTGCTTGTTTCTTTTGGCCATCGGTTCCATGGCCGAGCAACGCCACGGCCTTCGAAACTTGTATCCCGCGTTCCGCCAAGCATCGACCTCCATCGTTATCGTTCACACTCCACAGACCTGCTTCACATACCCGGAGACTCTGCGTCCCATGTGACGTCAGTTCGAATCGGTAAAACCAAGATGTTGAGACTCTGGGCAGTGCAGGCAAATACCCAGAAGGGGGTTGTCTAGCACACCTCTCTCCAGGTTTTTTCTCGACCCTTGGTGAAGAGCTAGAGACCCCCACATATCCTCCATAGAATGAGCCGTCACTGGCGATACCAGAATCGCAAGCGCAACAGCAGTATGTCACGTCAGGATACGCTATGGCTTCTTCCACCTTCGCCAGTCCCTTCAACTTCCCAAGCACGTGCGAGAGAGACTCCCGTTCCGCCGGATCCTTATGGGTCATAGACATCACGAGTTCCCACACGTCGTCGGACATCCCATCGGGCTGATCCGGGAGTTCGCCGTTCTTGATTTTGCAGTAGACCGTGACATCGCTCAAGAATCCAAACGGAGGTTCGCCACGAACTGCCTCAATCATGCACATGGCGAAAGAGTACACGTCAGAGGAAAATGTAGGCTGGTTCGTGAGGCACTCTGGTGCTCTCCAATGGAGCCCGCTGGTGTTTACCACCCCTTGTGATGGCGTCTTGAAGGAGGGGGATAACGAGCGGACAGCGGACAGCCCAAAGTCAGATATCTTCGCCTGCCCATCGGCCCTGACAAGGATATTGTTCAGCATAAGGTCCCCGTGCACGATGCCGTTCTTGTGGATATGGGTCAGTCCCAGCCCCGCCTGGTAGAGCAGCAGCCACATGCGCCTCTTGTTTTCCGTGGAACGGGCAAGGAACGAACGCAGGCTGCCCTTGGTTGCATCCTCGCACACGATGATTGCCGGTGAGCTCACGTGGCATGCGCCATACATCTTGGTAACGTTCTGGTGCTGGAGGCCAAACCAATTGCAGACCTCAACGGCGATTTTGTCGTTTGCGCTGTCACTCATCTTCGGATCATCGAACGGAATACACTTGACGACCACCTTTGTGCCGCTTCTCAAGATGCCGCGATGCACCGTTCCAATGGTGCCTCGCGCGAAGGGCTCCGGCTCGTACTCCACTTCACAGCTCGGCAAAAACCAGGGTGGAAGAGCTTTCGCCTTCGTTTTGGACGCTTGCACAAGCCTAGAGAGCACACGCTTCATGAGGGACCTGATCGCGTCAGTCTGCTGGGGCTTCTCCATCTCGAATTGGAGGGACATGATGGCGTTCACTTGCTCGCGCACGCCCTGTAACTCGCACATAATTGTGTCTTCGTTGGGAATCATTGCGGCCATGAACTGCGCCTGCGCTCGCTGGTCGGCCTCCCACTGCACCTTCTAGTCCAGCATGGCGCCCGTCGCCGCCAGGCGCAGCGGCACGGAAAGTATGTCGATGTCTTCGTGTAGCTGACGCAGCTCCGCTGTCATCTTGCTGTGATGCATCAGCCGCGAAATGAACCTCTTCCCACGATAGCGCTCCAAGAAGCGCAGGACGTCCGACAGCACGGTAGCGTACATGGTGAGGGCGTTCTTGGCCGGGAGATCAGCTTTCTTCTCCATAGCCAACAGCTCGTCCATAATGCGCGCCAAGCGGCCGTGCAGTCGCTGGCACACCTCCTGGGCCTCACCCATGTCTTTGCAGTGGGTCGAGATCTTGCCGAGCGCGTCGCATACGGCACCAGTGCCGGGGACGACAAGATCGAGAAGCATAGCAGCAAGTGTGCTGCAACCTGTCGATACCAGCGTTACTGCCAGTGCAGGTGTCGAGGACTCTCTTCTCGCGCAGAAAAGGAAGAATGACCGTATTCGTCCAGGCAACTCGAATCATCCCGCGCCCACTTTTGGTCTTGCCAAAAGATTGTGGCTATGGGTACATACGCGTACATGTACATCTAACGCGAACTTCTCACCACCCGCAATGAATGTAAACCAACAAATGCATGGTGTGTGCTCCACGGGAGCCGCCGCTACGCGATATATAGCGACTCCTTTAGCACCATCGCAGGTGCAAACGAGCTGCCAGTCGTGGGGAGAGAAGCCTCCCGTCAACGGTAGGAGAGTTATCCGGTACACGTAGTGCTTGCACCATGAGACGCCCTGCATCGCTGCGAAGAGCAGTCATCTACGGTTCGTACCACATAGCACGTATCCCTTTTCCGAGACGGTTTTAGGCTGATTGAGTTAGGATTGACTGCAGCACGCACAACCCTTTCAAGTAGTGCCTGCTGCTTGCTACAAGCACCACACTCCGGTTTGCAGTGCATCCGGCAAAACAAATGGACTGCAAAAAGCAAGTTTTCGTGCATTTAGGCTCGGTGTGCGCCTTTAGGCCGATCAAGTAGCTGGAACATGCGACTTGAGCCAGTCGTTCTCTCGGCGAAGCGATCGGTTCTCCTCCACGATAGCATCGAAGCGGTCCATCAGCGTCTCAAGCAGGGTCGAGAGTTGGTCCAACTCCTCTCCACGTCGGAGCTCCATCTCTTCTCGGAGTCTCCGAATCTCCGCGCGCATAGGCGACTGTACAGCGCGCCGTGGTTCCGGCAGCGGCGTGTCCTCAGCGTTGGACATAGCCTCGCACTCACCAGCGGAGTATCGCCGAGAGATGTCTGACTCCGACAAGGAGAGTCTGCGATCAGTCTCATCGTCCACAGTTTGCTGTGATAGTGTGGAGAGGAAGGAGACGGGGGAGCGCTCCGACTGGCGATAGTCCCCTCCGTGTTGAGGAAATGAGGTGACGTCGGAGTTCTGTGAGCTGGGCTTGGGTGTAAAAGGCTGCAGGAAACCTTCGGGCGGCGGCAACGATAATTCATTGGGTCTCGTCAACGGAGCCATCGAGCTCGGAGGCTCTGCTGCTTGTAGCAATAGTGCACACAGCCCCAAAAGGAAACGAGCAGAGGAAGTGTGAGTAGTGTGCTCCTTCTGTGGATGTGCATTGGCAGAAGCGCCAAGACCCGGGGACTTACGCGGTCGTGTGGCAAATTGGGGTGGCGACGATAGTGGGGATAGTGGGCCCCTCGCATCCTGGCAGTTCTTCTCCGTCGAGTTGTTGAGTCTCAGGGTTTCGAGCTTACGCAGAGCGATCTCCTGCAGCGTCTCTCCTTTGGAAGGTGACAGGCGCTGCGCTGAGACCACTGGCAGGCCTTCGGGGAGAACACTGCTTGCTGCGGCGTCGGCGGAAGGGACAGCGAATTGTAGTGAGTGGACAGCTGAGGTTTCGTGGACCAGAGTGGAGTAGAGCGGTGTAATGACACCGCGGAGGTCATAGACGAGAACTTCCCCCGTGGTGGTACCGACTGCCAGCGTCTTCCCGTCCGCACAAAGCGCCAGTGATGACACTGGCTGCTCCAGGTCCAGACTGCGGAGCTCCCTGGTAGTACAGCATGGCGGATGAACGCATTCGTACCATTCATAAGCAAAGGAAGGAAATAACCACGGCAATTGGGCCCAAGTTGATCGCGGGTAAGTGTACAAGCGTATCGTACTTGCGCTGCTGCGTGTCGAAGAAGATGACGCGGCCGTCGAGACCTCCTGTGACCAGGAGCACCTTGCTAACGGGAGACAGCGCAAGTGACGTTGCCGGTGCATCGTGCTGTTTCACGAATTCGACCGTCAGCTGTCCAGTGCTCAGGTCCCACACGCGCACTGATCCGTCTGAGTATGTAGCACCAAGGGTATGGCGGGCGTATGGGTGCGGAGATGCTTGAATCGCCGTCACCTTGTGAACCTGTGCGATAGGCAACAGACCCGAGGATGACACAATGTAAGCAGCAGATCCTATGCAAGTCGTGGCTTTCATCTAGGAGCATCCGGCCTGCGTTATACCCCGTGCGCCGGATCGACTGTCAAGAAACCTGCGGTCTCTGTGGTCTGGACGTCGCACACTGAGATCGCACCACTGCGTAGCAAGATACACGAAGAATAGATGGGCATGAAGCACCGTGAGAACAAGGGCACGACAAGCGTGGAAAGGTCGAGTGCAGCTGTGAAACGGGGAATACCTGGCGCTGCCGCCGATGATGTACTCGTCCTTGTAACCACTAAAGGAGACGCACGTGATGGCACTAGTGCTGATGTTGTAAGTCTGCGTGATCTCCTGCGTCTTGAGATCCCACACCTACAAGTCCAGCAGCAAGTGAGCGAGCTGTTAGGTCACTGCTACCGCTGGTGAACTTGGAACAAACGAGTAGGACACATACTCGAATACAGCCGTCGCTTCCTCCAGAGGCGAGGAATCTTGAGCCGCTACTGAACTGCACGGCATTCACACGCTGTACGAACAAAACGGGTGTGGCGGGAATCACCAGCATGTGAGCAGCAATCTCAGCAAGCAGAGCGAGCCAGCGGTGCACGCGTCGCTGGGTCGGACGTACGCGCTCTGCGATCGTGTCGCCGGGGCTGAAAAAACGCGAGAGCAGCTCTCCGGAGTTCGCCACGTCCAGACAGATGCCGCCGTCGACGCTACTACTGGCCAGAATGCGGCCATTGTGGTTGTACCGCACGCACGTGATGTCGGCGCTGAGCGAGTTGAGGGTGCGCTGCGGCCGGATGCTCTCGGAGCTTAGCTCGAAGGTCTTGACGGCCGCGCCGGCCGCGCAGCACAGGAACATGTTGGGTCTTGGGGGCTGTCCGGCCGGAGTGGAGCAGAACGCCGAGCGCTGGCCGCTTCGCGGCTCGAGAGACCCGAGGAACTGCGGGGGTTAGCGAGTTCGTCGGCAGCACCAGCAATGCTTCGCTCGCGTCGTTTCATGCGACGTCGCACTTTGCGCGAACGTAGAGCGAACTTCGTCTCCAAAAGAGGTTTATTCGTTTCTATGGTCAGGAAGAGCGGAGACCAAGAACCGAGAGCTCCAAGCGAAGATGGTGCTGCAGATGCTCAGGAAGCCGGCCGCTAGCGCGCTGCGCAGCGCGCGCCAGCGCGCCGCGCTATTCTGTACGTCGCGGGGCGCCGTCTGCCTTGGCCAGCTTGAGTATCTGCATATGCGTGTGGGCTGAACCGTGTGCTTGGGTATCTTGTCTTGACTTGCTTGGCCGGCAGCCACGGAGCGCGTGTTCCCCAACTTTTCACTCTACGGCAGCGACTCGGCCTTCCAGGTGTCCCCCGTGGCGCCGCAGTACTCCAACAACGGCAGCTACATGAAGACCAAGCGCGTGGTGCGTGCGTAGATTAGCCTCCCCCTACTTGCTCTGCCGTCGAAACTCGCTGCTGACACCTCCCCGGGTCGTTTTCTCTGCTCCAGGGCGCTATCATGCTGTCCTGGGCCAAGTCTACTTCCAGCGGCTACAACTACAGCCACAAGATGGTACGATCTCTCTGTCCAGCAACCCGTGTGTCTGCTACGATGTCAAGACAGAAGCCATCGGAGCCTCCCTGATTTCTCTCCATCCACTTGCTTCGCCTGCAGTTCTTCTCGTTGAGCCCGTCAGAGGTGGGCCTTGTGCTGGAACTGCTGGATGCGCGCATTCCGGAGCTGTCGTTCTCGCACTCTCCCAACATGAACGCGCCCGAAGCGGACAAGAACGCCAAGGTGCTGCAGATCTCCCGCGCCAGCGCGCCCGACGGGAACCCCACGGTGCTGCTCAAGGTCGCGGCCGAGAGCGAAGCCGTCGCCGCGCTCAACGTCGGCGAGGCCCGCGTGCTCAAGGTGCGTCCACAGCCTCACGAAGCGTGTAGTAGCTGCTTGGCGCTGGAATTGCAGCGCTGCGGAGCCTGCCAAGTGGCAGATCACTGACTTGTACTTGCTGCTGGGTCTGTGTGCGCTTTGAACGACAGGAGCTGCTGCAGTACTCGCTGCCTCGCCTGCTGGGCTTCCACTCGGTGCTGGAAGGCTCGCTCAACGTGGAAGGCGCCACCGGCGGCCAGTTCTCCAACTCGTCGAGCAACGGCTATCGTGGCGGCAACAGCAAGCCTGCGGGCGACTGGCCCTTCTAAATAGGCAGCACGAGACATCAGGCCACCAAGTGAGAGCAAGCAGGCTACGCAGCTAACGCATTCGGCGTCAGTAGAAGCACGCCTTGGCTGGACTTGGCCCTCCCTCCACGTGAATACAACAGCGAAAGAACGGAAGACGAACGAGAGCGCGAGTTTTCCGGTGGGTTCTAGGCCGCAAACCAAACAAAACGGGGCGGACGAAGGGAAGCGGAGCTTCTCGAGTCGGAAGTCGACTCCACCGAGTCTCCGGGGCGTGGTGGTTCCCGTCTGACCATCTATCCCCCCCTCGAGTTGCCCCTGCTGTCCTGCGTCGCGTTATTAGGGCGTGGTTATCTTCCGTCCGTCCGTGAATCTGCCTCTGCTGTTGCTGTTGCAGGCCGCGCGGCATCTCTCGCTCTAGAATGAGATCTGCGCGCCGTAGCCGAACTTGAAGTCGTCCTTGGCTGGGAAGGCCTCGGCCGAAAGCGAGAGCATGAAGTTGGGCAGCACGCGCGTCTCGACGCTGGTGGCCACGCGGCCCGTCTGGTCGATACTCGACACGAAGTGCGTCTGGCCCAGCTCCATCTCGACACCCACCGTGGACTGCGACTCGCCCGACGCGTGGTTGTACACGAGCTCCGAGCCGTAGCGCATCCGCTCGTTCACCTTGCGCAGATACTGCATCTGCAGCGTCCCCATGGCGCCCACAGTGGCCGTACCCACCCACGTGGGGGACGAGTACTTGGCGCAGTAAGCCGAGATCACCTTACGGTGCTTGCCGTGGTAGTAGCCCTCGCCGCCAAGCGCCCAGTTCTGTGTGATGCTCTGGAAGTAGCTCACGCCCAGCAGCGGGCCGTTCGACAGCTTCATGTTCCACGTGAAATCCTCACCCGAGTAGTCAAAGTCCGCCAGCGCCTGGGAACCGTGCGCCTCGTTCTTCAGCTGCGCCTTGACGCGCATCTTCCAGTTGTCCGAGAGCGTCTGGTTCCACCGCGCGTCCAGGTATCCGTCGGGCGTGATCTTGCTCATGAGGAACGTCTTGGGATCCATAGCGTCGCCAGTCACCACGTTGGCGCCGAACTGGTACAGTCCACCAGGGATCATGGGCGTGCCCAACAGGAACGAGTGCGACGTCGAGCACTTGGGACCCAGCATGCGCGTAAAGTCAAAGCGGAAGCCGTCGAAGGCGTCCGGGCTCACGGGGCCCTTCAGCTCGTTGGACGCGTTCTCGTAGAGTCCCGGGTTGGGCAACTTGGCGCGCTCCTTCTCGATCTCTTCCACCTGCTGCATGAACACGGGCAGCTCGCCGTCCTGCTCATTGCCGCATACCCGCAAATACACGCCACAACCCTCGTTAGAATCCGCACTGTTTGCCGTGCTGTCTAGACAAGCGCGCTTCAGCGAGGACACGAGAAGCGAGGGAGACATCCGCAGTTGTTTCAAGGCTGCTCGCCTCCTTCTCCTCGCGTTCCCCTCGGCGCGAACGGACAGGCAAGTCAACGTACGGGCGCAGCGGCGCTGGTGGCCAGCACGGGGAACCGCGGCCGCGCGGAGGCGCTGGGCTTGCTCGGAGCGCTCCCCATGGCGTCGGACGCGGAGAAGACGAGGTTACTGCGGAGAGAGAAGAGGCGAGGCGGCAGGGATCCGATAACGATCCGATCCGCGTGCTGCTTGCTGGCTGGCGTTCTTGCTCGCGTTCCTGTGTCTTTGACCGACTGCGTCCGCGGTGGGCGCGGGCCGGCGTGAACCATCGACTGTGAGCCAATGTTTGAGGGTGACCCCCCGTCTTGAGAAACTGCAACGTGTCATGGGCCTAGGGAATAGCGTTCGAGCCAATGTCCGGCAGGAGCGAGTGCATTGCGAGTTCGGCAGGCGCGATCGGTCACTTCAGCCCGAATGAAGTCTCTTGAAGGGGCTCTTTTCTGCAGCACGTATGCTTTATCTCAGACAATATGCCGATGAGCACCGTTAGTGGCCTGGCTTCCGGGGTGATGGGCATGGCGATCCACCAATAGGATCGCGATCCAAGGCATCCGAAGTGAGAGCCTGCATTCGAGCTGCGCGGCGAGGAACAGCATCGGGCGT